>JAKVQU010000038.1:0-97023 GCA_030462985.1 Schwanniomyces sp. yHRVM31
GGGAGTCGAACCCGGGTCTGCTCGGTGAAAGCGAACCGTGCTAGCCGTTACACTATATCGGATATTTCTTACAATTAAAATTACTGAACTTTGTGAGACATTACACCATGCCTCAGGTGTAATAATGAAAAATAAAAATATTCCGATACCGGGAGTCGAACCCGGGTCTGCTCGGTGAAAGCGAACCGTGCTAGCCGTTACACTATATCGGAGATATTATAACGTTAATGCACATGAATTTAAAAAGTTCTCCAGTTTATGACTCCTCACTAGAGAAAGTCATAAGGTTGTTGAGTGGTTCCAAATCTTGGTAAAATATCGTAATAATTCATCATGGACAACGAGGAGAAATACTTGAAGAATATTATTGATTACGTACCTAGATATCATGGCAACCTGAAGCTTTCAATTTGGCATAAATTGCCTGTTGCTAGAAGATCATCTGTGTTCATTTTACTCTTTTTGGGTAGATTGGGGGAGTTGAGAGTTGTTTTGACAAAGAGATCCTCTCGTTTGCGTAATTTTCCTGGCCATATATCGTTACCAGGAGGAAAGGCAGACTCAGGATTAGAATCAGAATGGCAAGTTGCTCGTAGGGAAATGCACGAAGAAATAGGAATTCATTCAAACAATGATGTGCTTCTAAAAGATTTTGGATTTACAATTGAGCATTTAAAACTATTGGCTACATACCTCTCGCGAACTTTTTCAGGCGTGAGCCCTTGTGTTGGCTTTATGAAATTTGATAACCATCTTTCTGATGCAGAATTGGCTAAAAAGCTCACTATTAACTTGAACCCCGAAGAAAGCTCCAATATTTTTTCGTGCCCTTTAAGGGATTTCTTATACCCAATAGAAAAAGAGGTTTCATCTGAACGCATTGACCAATCTTCTCAAAAGATCAAATGGGGAGGTATTCCATGGAACTTGAGATCGTATATTTTCCATCAAACTAACGATTCTGAAGTAGATTGGCTTAAAGATATAGTAGATCTATCAGCATCATCAGAAGAAATCCTGGATGAAGAATTTGTCTCACATACTCCTAGTAAGAAACATTTATCTGCTTGGGGTAGATTAGGTTCTAGAAGAGACTCAACTACTCATGAGAAGATATACGATGTTTGGGGATTAACTGCAAATATATTGCATGATTTATCAGAGATTGCGTACTTAAGTGGATCAGAAAGAGAAATGGGTGAAGAAGAGTTAATTTATAGTATCTGGACTCATGGAAATTTGATGCATAATAAAGAACGCTCTGAAGAAGAAAAAAAGTTGATTCACTCGAATTCAACCCCAGGAGAGCTTGGATTCAATGATATTCTTCCACGAACCGAATTCAATAGATTGAAGAAAATATATAAACTTTAGGTTTAATTTTTGGATATAATATAATTAGTATATTTTAGCATATATTTAAATTTGATGCTCGTACCGAAAATTCAAATATTTCATTGGATAGAGAGATTTTGAAATGCCTACTGCAAATAATGAGTTAAGTGCACTCACAACTTTACTTGAAGATATATCAATAAAGCCGGAAGGGCCCAAGAAAGATGAATGTATAATAAAAAGTAGAGATTCCTTGAAATTGCTGTCATTAGATACGAAAACAGTCGAACTTGTGGAGCTCTTATCTCAATACGAAGAACTTGCAAATGATGATTTCAGGTTAAATTTCATTAATGGCTATCTTAACTTAAGTAGAGCTAATTATTCAAGTGGTTCAGTGGGGAAGAAATATGGGATTGAGTCATACGACTTGAGAGAATACATTGCATGCAAGGAAGTGTTTTACAAGAGTGAAAAGTTTGAAATTAAAGATATATTGGATAAGTATATAAAAAAGAAGAAAGAAATAGATGATATAAAGAGAGAAAAAGAATCGGTTAATAACAAAAAGGAGTCAAAAGAAGATATTGAACTTGAAGAGAAGACAGGATTAACTTCTGCAACTGAATCTTCTAAGGCAGGTACTTTAAGAAACCGTAAGAGAAAACCAACAAATGAATCAGAAGAGCAAGAAAACTTTATTCAGATACCAAGAGATCCATTGAAACAGTTCGGTACATTGGTTCCATATCAATTACGACAAGCACAATCTTACTTTACTAATGCATTAAACAATTCTATTGAGATTATCAACATACAAAGAAAGATCACGAAATTAATATCAGAGATTAATCAAATAGAAGATGAAAATAATGAATTATAATATAGAAGATATATATAATAGACTAAATAACTTCGTTTTCGATATCGCTGTACAAATCACTCTCATTCTCATACGCACCAACATCAATTTCTGGAGCATCACTATCACTTTCTGCATCAGATTCATCAGATTCATCAGATTCATCGCCATCTTCTGGGGTTTCACCATTCTTTTTCATTTTTCTTCTTGCCTTCTTTTCTTCCTTTTTAGCCAGCTTTAAATCAACATTTTCTTGTTGCTTCTTTCTTCTTTCAGATCTCAATTGTTGTCTTAATGCATGCTTTTTCTCTAATGCTTTCTTTTCCAATTCGGATTTCTTAATGTTTGCGTGATAAATTGTCTTTGAGGTACCAGTTAACCCTTCTTCGATCTTCATTAATGTCATATTTATACGTGGTCCCAATTCAGTGAGCTTAATAGCTCTCTTCTTAGTTGATGGAGCTGCCACATTGGATGGCTTAGTTACTTCTTTCTTTCTAACTAAGTCGGAATCTTGGTTTTCAATCTCAACTATCGCATCATCTTCCACTTCTGAATCTGACGTTAATCCTCCCACAGAATATGGATCTAATAAAAGCTCAGAAACATCAGTACTTTTAGATAAGTTAGGTAAACGCTTATTCTTGACATGATGGGAGTTAACCAACTTTTTCACATTACGATTTTCTTCGACCAACTTCGTGTTAATAGCATAGTGTCTTAAATCTATATTACCGTTACTATCTTTATTGATCATAAGTACTCTTTTTATTCCGGAAACCTTTGTCAGCTGTGGTTGAATTGGTGGGAACATGTTTTGAAACATGGTAATAAGTAATTTTTCATGATTTTCTACTTCTGCAAGTTTATTCAGAAATCCATTCAATACTAATAATGGTGGCGTTAAAAACTCCTTAGAATCCTTACCTACAGATTTTGGATGCTTCAATATCCTTCTCACGTCTTTTGATAATGAATACAGGTTAACTCTGAATTGCAAATTAGGTCCTCTAGGCATCTTACCCATTCTCAATGAGATATTACCCTCATCAGATTGATTGAAGATGAACAAATCAGATACACCCAAAGGTCCGGCCATCACTATGAAATCTTTCAACTTATTAGACTTACGCTCTCTTAAATTAATTGCTGTAAACGGTTGCATAACATTTCTGAAGTCCTTCACCAACTGACTTAATGAATGGTTCTTTAACGATGATCCTAATCTAAGGACCATGGATCTAGGAATTTTTGCTAATTCCTCTTCGGATACTTTCTTGTGTGTTCTTGTCTTTTGTCTTCTTTTTGCCATGATGCTAAATGAATTCAATAATCTTCTAAGTAATAAAACTTTCTAGTAAGAGAAATAAACGTCTAAAAAAATCGATCTCATCTCTGAAAATTATGTGCAGAATTATCACAAAAATTTAAAAGAAAAATTACATCTCTGCTTATCAACTTATCAATTAAAAATCATAAGTAAAATGTCAGTTAAAGAAGGAGGAATTGTTAAAAAGAAGGCTAAAAGTAGTCAAAAGGTGGATACTAAAGCTTTAGCTGAAAAAATCAAAAGAAAAGCGTTGGAAAAAAAGAAGGCCCAAGAGCCTCCAACGGAAGAGGAAAAGGATGGGGAAGTGAAAGAAGAAGAAGTGATAACTGTCGATGGAGACACAGAGAAGAAGTTTACAACATTCCTGGAGTTAAATTTGATTCCAGAGTTACTTGAATCAATTCAACAGATGAAGTTCACAAAGCCTACACCAATTCAGTCCGAAGCCATTCCTCATGCCCTTGAAGGTAAGGATATAATTGGATTGGCTCAAACAGGTTCAGGTAAGACAGCAGCTTTTGCAATCCCTATTTTACAAGCATTATGGGAAGCTCAAACTCCATACTTTGGATTGGTTTTAGCCCCAACAAGAGAATTAGCATACCAAATTAAAGAAACATTTGACGCATTAGGAACCTCTATGGGTTTGAGATCTGTATGTATTGTAGGTGGTATGGATATGATGGATCAAGCAAGAGATTTGATGCGTAAGCCACATATTCTTGTTGCTACTCCTGGTAGAATTATGGATCATTTGGAGCACACCAAGGGATTCTCTTTGAAAAGTCTTAAATACTTGGTTATGGATGAAGCTGACAGATTATTAGATATGGATTTTGGTCCTGCTTTAGACAAGATTTTGAAGATTATACCTGTGAAAAGAACAACTTACTTATTTTCTGCAACTATGACCAATAAAATTGAAAAGTTACAAAGAGCCTCATTACATAACCCAGTAAGAGTTGCTGTTTCCGATAAATACCAAACTGCCGACAATTTAGTTCAATCCATGATGTTAGTAAGTGATGGATATAAAAATACCTTTTTAATTCATTTATTAAACGAATATACTGGAAAGTCTATTATTATTTTCACCAGAACTTGTGCACACTCTCAAAGAACAGCTTTACTCGCTAGAATATTAGGATTTTCTGCTGTTCCTTTACATGGTCAATTGTCGCAAGCTCAAAGATTGGGCTCATTGAATAAATTCAAGGCAGGTAAAGCTAATATATTGATAGCAACCGATGTTGCTGCCAGAGGTTTAGATATTCCTTCTGTTGATATTGTCATTAACTACGATATTCCAACCGATTCTAAAGCTTATATCCACAGAGTAGGTAGAACTGCTCGTGCTGGAAGATCTGGTAAGTCAATCTCCTTAGTAACACAGTATGATTTGGAAATGTATTTAAGAATAGAAAGTGTCTTAGGTAAAAAATTGCCAAAAGACCCATCACCACCGAAAGATGTGTTGAACGCATTACACGTTCATGTTGACAGAGCAAGTGCTGAAGCAATTAGACAAACGAAAGATTTCCACGAAAAGAGGGGTGTAAAAAAGCGTAGAGACGACAGGGACCGTGAAGAACGATGAATAATTTCTAAATATTTGTATCATATCTCATAATTCATTTCAATAAATACCATATATATAACCTAAGCACCCTATATAAAACTCGAAAAACAACATTAGAATTAAACGAAAATAGCCATGGATGATTTCCAATAATAGTAACAAAAATATTCTATTTATGCAAGAAATGAATAGGACACTCACCATATCCTTTCTTGTTGAACCAATCCTTGATGCATTTATAATGGAAAACACACAAACACTCTAACCTTCCTACTTTATCACCTGGCTTCAAATCTTCCAAACAGATTACACATTCATTATCTACTTCATTAGTTGCATCCTTCTCATTTACCTGATTAATTGTGGATTGCGAGTTCGCTGAGCCAAACACTCCGTCATCAATCATCTGATTTCCCAGGGAAAGCCTTTGATTAATAGTATAGGAGTTGCCTTCAAAATTAGGGATAGTCTCATATTTGGGTTTGGGAATAGGCGGAATATTGTAAACGAGCATCTTATTTCTAGTAACAATTCTGCCATCTGTCGTAGGACTAAATCTCATATGGTCATGTTCAAAGTCATATGCAGTTAGACAATCGTTGATGTGGAACTCCTTAAATGCTTCGAAGTTTTCCTGAATGATGGCAGATCTCTTTTTCGAATCATCATATAAGTCTACTAGATCATTTGCACAAACAGGGCATAGATTATTGTCACTGACATCATCTGGCCCCTGTCTTGAGCCATCTGCAGCAGATGTTTGAGTGGATGATCTCATGAGGCGAGTTCTTACTCTAGAGGAATATTTCATCATGCTGTCATTATCACTAAAAACTTGATCACTGGAATTGCTTATTTGATTAACTATGTCAGCAGATCCGCCAGCTTCTGGCCCTGTGAAGGCTCCTCTTGTTGTCAGAGTGCCTTCTTCAAATAGCGCTCTTCTAATCATTCTTATTTCATTCACACATTCATCACATGTTTTATAAGCCTCATTTGACTTGAATCTATGACGAGTATTATCTGGTGATAATACCATTGTGTTAGGGAAGTATTTGACTGTTTGTTCAGAACATTTACCACAAACCACTCTTCCGCATTTACGACAGTGATGTCTTCTATTAAAAAGTGTGAATTTATTTCCACATAAAAAACATGAATCCACCTCCATATCAGCTTGCCAACGATAAACACAATCCAGCGAACTCATTCTTTATAATTTATCAATTTATCTAATGATTTGAAATGTGTTTATCTTTAAAAAGATAAATGATGCAAGACAAAAGAGCGACATTATATGCAGTCCAAATCAACGTCAGATAAATTTCAAATCTGTAAGCACAAAATGATAATATTTAGCTTAGATAAAGTGATAATAAGATAGCTATAGGATAGCAAAATAATGGCAGATAGACTAACACAGTTGCAAATATGCTTGGATCAGCTAGTGGAACAATTTAATGCGACAGTAAACTATGTCAACACACATAATGAGTTAGCATTGCTTGATGATGATCCTACCTCGGTGACAAACTTGGCAGCTAATGCACCAATTCCAGGTCAGAATCCCCAAGCTGTAGAAGATGGTAGTAATAAACAGACAGAAGGAATGAATAGCGCATCAAATCAGACATCAAATAAAGCGGAATCCGAAGCAAACTTTGATAATACCATTAATGAGCTTTCCACAGATATAATTCTTAAATCTAGACAAATAACTATGTTGATAGATTCTCTACCTGGTATAGGTGTTTCACCAGAGAGCCAGTTGCAGATGATCGAGGAATTAAGCAAAGAACTTCAAGATGTCGAAAAGGTAAGAATAAGTAAGATTGAGGAGAAGGACAAACTCTTGAAATGGTGCGAATCTCTTATAGTAGAGTTGGCAGGAGGAATCTCAAAGACTAGAAAATGAAACGATAATTCATTAATGACTGTATAATAATTCAAATCTTTTTATTCTATAAAATATACTTTAGAGTTTAATCTTCGTAACTTAAACAATTGAAATCCCATGTAGGTAACCATTTTGACTTATTACATAATTGTCTGGACCAATTTAAGCCATAAACAAGTGGCATAAAATGAATGAAAAAGTAAACAGCAAATAAGACCACAAGCAGCATAAAGATATAGGCAAGAACTTTCCTATTAGAAGCTTGGTATTCAAAAAATTGGGCAATAAGTAATATGGTAAAATACAAAGCTGGCAAATAATGGTGGGCATATAGTTGTCTGGACATCATGAAGAATGGAAAAAAGTTTAGAGTCCAACCTAAAATGTACTCGAATGAATAGGTGAAGAATATACTAGTATTGAGCGTCTCAACATATAGTTGGAATGGATTCAAGTACTTAAAGAGACGTACGAGATGCTTTGCGATTATCAACGTGACAAGGAAAAAGCCAATATAATAAATTGGCACATTTCCTAGCAAATAAACATGGCTACCGTCTTCATCGGTTAATTCATTCCCTGCATCATTACCGAAATAGTTGATACCTCTCAAAACAAATGGCCAGGCACCTGGGTATGATGAATACTCATGAGTCTCGGTAAAACTTTTATTGATTCTAATCATTGCTTTATGGTATTCCACAAATTTATCCCAGAAAGAAAAAGTACCGAAATCAACTCTGGGATATTCATCTACATTATCATCAATTGCTGGATGAGAGTTATATTCAATATACCAAAGCGAATTAGGGATAGTTGGCTCATCAACACATAATACTTCGTTTTGCTTATAGCCCCATGCAGGTAACTTATCCTCATGAGCAATAAGAATACACTTGGTTCCTTTGTGAATCAACTGGAAAACAGTTTCTGCAGCCCTTAATTTCAATAATGATAAGTTCAGACTATGTTTATTTCTCTTTCCGACAATTCTGACTTTAAATTCATAATTGATATCTGCCAACAAATCACGGCCACCAGCACAAGATACCTCATTTGCGTAATCATGTTCAGAAACTGGTGGTCTAACGTCATTAACGTGTAAGTATTTTCCCGTTTGCTTATGATAAAGTCTGACAATGTCACCATCAGAGATCTTCTTGAAATTTCTCTGCAACATTCCTTCAGGTGTCTTATTTTTAATTTCAATAATCCATTCGTTATTCAAATCAGAAGCAAACCCATAGAGACTAACTTGCTGCTCGCCTGAACCCGTAGGATATGTTAAGTTATGTGAGTGTAAAAAACTTTCGAGATTTTGATGCTTTATAGTAACTGAACTACCATAAGATACATCAATTGGCATATTAATAAGGTCATTAGAATCTTCGAATGTTGACTTGAAATTTGGTGAAACAGCACCAGAGCCAGATCCATTTAACGGTAAATGTATAAAATGTACCGCAAAAAAACCAAGGTATATGGTGAATGGTAATAAAATGAGACAAGATAATCTGACAATGAAATGCTTTGATAAGGTTCTTATGGACACTGATAAGTCACCCAAATATAACCATAAGTCATATGCGGTCAAAATGCCTATCCATAATGCAACATGGATGCCGGTCAACTTGATTGAAATAGTAATACCTAAGCCAAGGCCCGTTAAAACCAAAAATTTATACCATGTGCGTGAAAATGGTTCTTCTAAACGTGATTTTTTGAAGGCAAAAATAGTCAATGCAAATCCAAACAATAAAGGGCTATCTAATAAGATGAATTTTGATTGGGTAACCATAGAGTTTTCAATTAAAACCAAAAAGGAACCAAAGAATGCCACATGCGATCTGCAACTTGATGCTCTCAAAACTAAGTAAGTTAAAGCAACAGTTAAAACACCACACACACCCGAAAAGAGTCTCATTGGAACATATGGTACACTTGAATCATAATAGTCGCCAATATGCTCAAACCCAAACTTTCCATCCCACTGGAAAATAGCTGCTATCCAGTAATATATCAATTTTCCTAACGGAGGATGCACATCTACAAAAAACTGTCCCAAATGATAGTCTTGTGCATAGCCTCCGAAGTGTACTTCATCAAATACAACCTGTTTGGGTAATGGAATTTTATATAATCTGACCAAAACACCTAATGAAAGAAGTACAAAGATTGAAAAATGGTCAAACTTATCCAACTTCGTCAGTTTTATTATACCTGGGTTTCTTTCAGTTGAAAAAAAGGGCCTATAATATCCTGGCTTATACCACGATTGGGCTTTCTCCTTTCCTCTATCAGAAGACATATCCATACATCTAAGATAATAAATATTCCACTACTATTGATCAACAAAATCATAAATTATACAATCGCATTATCGCTATATACAGTACCATATTAAATGTTAGTAACCTATGTAGAGACCACCGCCTCTTTCATCAAGATAATCAGCAATAAATGAAACATAATCAGAATTTGGGTCCCAACCAAGTTTTGCAGTACATTGAATATTTTTTAAACGTGGTAAACGCTTGTCATTAATTGCCACAGCTAGATCAATAGGGTTTAGTTTGGTAGATGTGCCTAACATTCCACTACTATTAATATATAGACTTCGTAACGGTCTTTCATAGGGAACTGAAATTAAAACGTCTTCGTCAAAAAAAGAGCTTGTGACATAATCCACAGCTATTTCTAATGAGGTTAAATTTGGACAATATGTAAATACCCAATTCATAGCGTTATCTTTGAAACCTGGCATTGGGTATTGCACTCTTAGTGACTTTAGATTTCTTCCAATTTTAAGAAGCACCCCATTAAATCCAAAATCATGCACAGCAGGACAATGGGAAAATTCTAACAGGGTTATGGAAGGTGGAAAATCTGAATCGAGCAAAAATTGATCAGTGATACCACCAGAGAGCCTTAAGAATGTTAATTTTGGAGGCCAGTTAATGGATACCGTGCTACTTACTTCCACAGAGGAGCGTGGGAATGATAAGTGAGTTAGATTGTTTAGGTTCTTTATAGAATTGAAAAGTTCTGGCAAATTTAGAGTTTCTGAAACTAATCCTAAATCAAGAACTTGAAGCTTTTCACAATTTTTCAAAGCTATTAGAGGACCTAATCCAAAACTTGTTTGTGGAGCCACGAATAACTTTAGATTCTTTCGAGATCTCTTCAATAATTTCGCCACAAATGCATTTTTCCCAGTTTGAATGATGTATGAAAGATCTAACTCCACAATATTTTCCCCAATAGTTTTACTACCTGATATAGTGTCAACAAAAGAAAAAAAATTCGTCGCCTTAAGTTTTGGTCTATAATATATCATACGTCTAACGATTAAATAAAAGAGCTTTGAAACTCTCAAAAACTTGGGTTTAAGCTTTCCTTGTGCTTGTAATATGCCCATAATTTTTACTATAACCTCCACCGGTAAAACCATACTGTTTTTCTTCTCCATTTCAGCAACCCTTAACTTTTCTAATAGTTCCATATTATTATTCATATCTTGATTAAGAGATTGGGCTAGGACATCGACTTTCTCAAATTTAGACATGGGCCAGACCTTCAGTAGTTCACGCTCATCTTTAGTCAAAACATATACAGATCTTATATTGGAGTTACTATTGGTGTCAAAATCACCATAATTACCAAATTGATCTTTGCTAGCTAATGAAGACTCCTTTTCCTCTTCCTCATCACTATCACGGGTAGTAGTGAAATCAGATTTGTAAACGTACCTCTTATAAGGAGGACGTGCTTTCTTTGGTCGCCTTTTATTCGCTATTTTGAAAGTTTAGCTTCAAAAAACGTTACTGATATTAAATGAAGGTATATATCCTTCTTCTAAAATATCTGATATTATATCAATTATCGAATTTTTTTAAATCACCCGGTTACGAGCGTGGTTATAAATTATATATCTATAGTAACGAGGAATATATTGAAATTGGAAAAAACATGAAGACAATTCAGTAAGACTCCGTCTCTAAAGCGATAACAACATATACATTGTATTTATAAATATCCAAGTTTAATTAAAATCCATATAATGTAAGTATAGATTTAACTCGTAATTGTAAAGTGAGAAGTGAGTATACTCAACCTTCTTAGATTAGAATTCTGGATTCATTTTCCAAATATGGAAATTACTATTTACCTTAGATCCCTTTTATTACATATATCTTAGCCATTTATTTATAACTAAAAGTCTCTTCAAAGCTGTCTTGTATTGAATCTGGATTAGTGATGAATGAATAGGTCTTCAGCCAAATTAGTCGTTATCTGAAGACCTATAAAAGCACTACAGCAACACCCATAACGAGAGGAGCATTAGGGATTAACTTATTCAGACCACCATCGACCAGTGTCGAGGAAGTACTCTGGGAAGATGAACTCAATGTTGCAGAATCCCGAGAAGAGAAGGAAGATGAGCTACCAGAAGAAGGCACTACCTTGGATTTATTGACCTTACTAGTGCTTAAGCTTGCTGATGTTTTGGATAACGAAGATATAACTGAAAAAGAATCAACTGGAAATATCTATTGATGGATGCGATTCAGTATCTGAAGTGGTTAAAGACAGCGCAGTTGTAGTTGCTGCAAGATTACTCACAGACTCTAAGTCTGATGCTGAAAAACCAATTACTTCTGCACCTGCAAAATTATAGACCTTTCCACTTTGAGTCAAATTGAATTATGGATAACTGTCTCCCAAGTAAAGGTATCATAGTTATACAGATTATATGAGAGATTGTCTTCGCAGTATAAAACTGCTTTGTAAAACCATTCGAACCATCATCTGTAACTGTAGAGTGGAATTTATCAGCACATTCAATACCAACTTTAAAAGGATCATTTAAATCATAAGAATAGGTGTATACTTTGTAACAGGGAAGTCATAGTCTCTATCACCAAATAAACTGCAAACCATTTTTATAAATAGTGGTAAACTACATCTTGGCTATTAGTACGCAAGTTCTACGAGAATTATTAATATGACAAAGTCAAAGCTACAAATAGTCTTATTACAGAATTCGTATGCTTCTTTAAGTTACTGCGGACACTATCAATTAATGTGACCCTGGCTTTATAATTTGAAAAAAAATAAATATGTGTGGATGCATGCATATGTTAAATTTTCGTAAAATTGTGAATCTATACTGCATAGAAAGAAGCATTCTTTAGTCCTCTATTTCATTCCGCAGGTGGAGATTTTCTAGTTTCAGATAGGTACGCATAAAAAATTGATAGATCGCCAAGAATAAATTGCAGAACAATATGCCAAAACTAATAAATGAGGAACAATTTTAGCAGTTATACATGGACCACCATGTTAAGCTGTTAATGGTTAAACTACCATGGCGAGTCTACCATAAAAACAACAATATGTTAAAAGAGGCGCTCATTAAGCGATCATTTGTTTTTTTATATACCCCAATATTCTCATTGCTTCTGAAAAATGGCACATCCTTCAGATTTATGTGCAAAATAGAACACATCTAATTCTAGTTGAAGAAAAAGAATTACGTTTTAGAAATATTAGACATAGATCATCTCGAAACAATTTTGGATTTTAATCGTTTAGATCACTTAATTCCTTACTATTTTTTAATAGTATCTAATAGTATCTAAATGTACCACCATTCAAATCCTAAATAAAAAATAATTTACATTTTAATAAGGTCTGTCTATTAGATATAATATGAGCTTTGTAATAAAGCCATAGCATGTGAATATAAACTATTGTAATCTATAGCAGAGAACTACATGAATTACCCCTTGTTGATTTATACAATGTTAATTATCAACATAACAGTATCTTAGCACTTATAGGTGTATTACATCAATCCAATAAGAAGTGGTACTTAAGGCACTTTCCACCCATTGGAAATACTTTGGTCAGAAGTTCTTTGCCTGCTAGAAATTTCAGAAGATGAAGACAAACTAGCAGTAATTGAGACGCTCTCTGTTCTGTATGAAGAGGAAGCAAATTCTGATATTGTAGATTTTTGAGTTTATGGAACCGCAAATACTGAGGAATTTCTCGTGGAAACTGGTAAAGAAATACCACTTGAAGAGATAGGCTCAGCTTCTGATGTAGTAAATGAGAGCTGTAGTAGTTTCCACGATATTGCTTACGGTTACGGTTACTACTTGAGCTGATAAACTTCTACTCATGTAAGGTATAAACTGTTCCACATTGAGGAACTTTGAAAGTTTGTCTCCTGAGAAAAGGTTTTGAAGCTCTACTGGTAATATGACTGATTATTTCACTATATAAGGGAAGTATTGTACGTGGATTCTCCCCATTGTCATTATATTAGAACTTACGAGCATATTCAAACAGATCATTCAAATCGTAGGAATATATTTTGTAACGAGGAATACAAAACTCTAATGCTAAGTAAACTGCAAACCATTCTTGAATTAAGTGAAAGTAGAAAATTTTATTTGAGCAACACATTAAAACGCTAGGGAACTTATATGGGAATGAAGACAGGAAATTGAATAGTAATCGAATTAATAAAACCATAGGAAGCATTATTTTTACGATGTTCTCTATACGGATAGCATCTGTCCAATATATGTGACCAAGTACTAAAACAAGAAAAAACATACAAAACGCATAAGTATATTAGAAATATTAATACTATATTAGTATATTTACAACACTTATCCTCTGCATTCTCGTAAAGTCTCTCGAGAGTGAGGATTTTACTCATTTCAGATAATCATAAAAAATGATATAACGCCAAGAATAACTTAAAACAACATATTGTCCAATAAAGGACACTAGGTAAAAGACACAATGGATGCTTAGAAATATATGCTAATTTTATTAAGATGCGATTGTAACTAATATACAATTGTGGTATACCTAGATAGCTCAAGAGACTTTCATAAGTGACTATTTGTGTAAAATCATCAAATTGCATTAATACTACACACTTGGGTAAGAAAAAGCTTTTATATTTACGATTTCATCAGTCTAAAATAGTTTATTTATATAATGATTATTTTCAATTCAATAAAAATCCAGACTGAAATTTTATGGAAGGTCTGACAAATATTGATGCAGAATATATTATATAAATATATTATACTCTAGAACCAGAGAAGCTACAAGCCAAGGATAATGTACTTAGAAAGATACTGACATATATAGAAGAATTCTGTACTTTTATATAATATTAACCGTTATGCTTATTAAAAATTTGCAGCTTCTGAAAATTTGAGATTACCTGCATGCGAATATGACGCTGGAGTATACACAAAACATTCCTTTTACTTCAAATCCTTATCATACAAAGTTACAGAATTAATACTAATTCGATCATTAGGAGTATTAGGTAAGATAATTGGACTGGTGCAGTGTGAAATTTTATCATCTCTGGATTTGTGGTAATTGATACTACTATTTAGTTCCAGTAAATGATTCCGCACCAAATGAAACTTTTTCATCCCTTTGTCAATTCTTGTGCTAGCATGATGATCTATCTTATGATCGTTTTCCTCTACTTCTTTCATCTGCAAAAACCTGACTATAACCCTCGGTATAAACAATATTATGCTGAAATAAACTCGCAAAATGTTGAGAGGTATTTCTGTAAAAATTAATAGAATAGCTGTCTCAAATCTTTTCAAAGGCAGAATATAATAGTTATACAGTTCCATAGTATATATGTTAAAATATTCAAGTTTTTTGACTATATTCCTAACTGAATACTCCCAAAGAAACCTATTCAAATATGTTTTACTAAAGAAATATTTTACCAGATTAATATTGACGCCAATTAGAGACATAAGTGTGTCATTTAATCTCTTCATATCAAATTCAATTCTTAAGTACCTTTTCAATGTAAGCTTGCGATATATTAGTTTAACTTTGTTAACTAAGTCTATAATGGAAAATGTTTCTTCAACCAAGCCACCACTTTGAAGACCTTTTTTTAATTCGAAATTGCTATTATTTTCTTCACTATCGTAAAATAAAAAATCATTAATATTAGCATTTAGTAAAGGGTCTTTTATTGCACAGGATTCTCTAGACACTATGGTTTTAATAGTAGACGTGAAAGGTAATCCATGAAGAGAATAATGAAGGTCTTCAGAAAGTACTTTATCTGTCGTTCCATCATATTCTAATGATGTTAGAGGTGAAATTCTTGAGTATTTCATTTCCTCACTAGAAGTGGTATCAAGCATCGTATCTGCAAAAGAAGAAAGAGAGCATCCTCTATGTTGGAGGGGTTCTTTTGGTATTTTGTTATTCTCTTTCTGTGTCCTCAAAGCTTCTTGAGGAGAAGTAGAAACACTGCTTAAATTTTTATATAGATTAAGATTCAAAGGAAATGGTTTAAAACATATCTTACTCTTAGGTTCAACCGATATAGTATTGTCTAGTTTGTTGATGACTATTAGAGATTTTTCCAAACACCCAATGGAAGATTTGATCTTAGTAAACTCATTATTTTGTGATTTTAGAATATCTTCAATTATATAATTATGATTTTCGTTTTCCTTTTGAAGTTGTACAATTTTTTCCTCATAACTTGCCTTTAAATCATCATACTTCGAATCATATCCATGAGATAAGTAATAAAACTGAGAAATTATGTCTTTTAATTTTAGCAATAAGTTGTTAACTAAGGCATTATAACCACTTTCATCTTTCAATATTTCTGGAGGTAAATATTCGTCTAAATTTTCCTCAGTGACCAAATTATAAGCCTTTTCGGAAGTATTAATTCTATCTTGAACATCATTGACGATACAATCCTGTACACCCTCACATATGGTAAGAATAAGTCTAAATAGTTCCCAAAAAATAAATAAACCGATATTTAAATTATTGAAAACTATTTGTCGTCTTGTTTCATCTATTATGATATGCCTTCTTACGATAGCCATAAACACGGCGCCAATTATGCCCCCCGAAAAGCATAACAACAAGGCAATTTTTTCCAATTTAATTAACTTACGAATTAATAATATATTACTCATGAATGCCTGCTTATTCTGTCGCATTTCGGATGAGTTTTGTTGAATAAGAAAGCTATTAGTATAATCAATTAGTTTCTTTTTAGCTTCTTTGATTTCCTTTAACCAATTCCATGGCCACTCTATAGAAAATCGTATAAACCAGCTCACAAGAATGACCATTAGTATATCAGTTATCAAATTGGCAATATCAAAGCTTATTTTATGATTAGGCAATAACACAGGAACAATAATGGCAAGAATAGAAGGAAGGAAAATAAAGAAGAAAATAAAATACGATATTAGGTTTTCCATTTTTGTAGAATCGTGCTTTTTCTTCAGTTTAAAAGGATTTAAAATTGATGATACACCCAGTTTAACAACATTTTCATCCATATCAACCTGGGATACTGGAAATTTCTTCTCCATATACTGCTTATTTTTCACCCTTCCGTTATGCTTTCTTTTGGAATCTTGGTTGCAGGATAGGTTGGAATGGTTAACGCTAGTGTTATCTCTCGCGTTGTAAAACTCATTGGAAGAGGGAGGACTTGTAGCTATTTCACTGGCCGTACCAATCTTAACATTATTGAAGCTAGATTTTCTTCTAAACATAGCTAAATCTAATGAGAAAAGTTGATATTTCAAGGGCCAAAAGTAGTTGTAAATGGTAAAATGGATACTTATGTTTATGATTCATTGAAGTTTTTGTTGCAACCAGACCCTTTGCGACCAAGTAGGGTCATTTCCTCGACTTCCTAATTTGGAATATAAACTCTAAGGTGTAATTAACAATGGCCCAAAATAGTCGTGTGCAATATATTACACAAACATAAATTTTCATCCCTCTTTAGTCTCAAGGCGAAAATTTTTTCCCCTAGATTTCAAGGTCTCTTCTTTAAGTAATAATTATACATTAAAGAATAGCAGTTCAAAATGGTTTTAGTTCAAGATTTATTACACCCAAACCCAGCTACTGAAGCTCAACAACACAAGTTAAAGAATTTAGTTCAATCTCCAAGATCATACTTCATGGATGTCAAATGTCAAGGTTGTTTAAAGATCACCACTGTTTTCTCCCATGCACAAACTGCTGTTACCTGTGAAGACTGTTCTACCGTCTTATGTACTCCAACTGGTGGTAAAGCTAAGTTAACTGAAGGTTCTTCTTTCAGAAGAAAGTAAATGATCTGGGATTAATTAGTAACGGTTTAAGTTAACATAACGAGCATTTATTACACAATTTGGTGATATTTTAGTATTCAATGTATTATAGATTATTGGCTGATATGCCAGTATAGTTCTTACTTGCTTTACGACAGATAATATAACGCTGTAAAGCTTTTTGCTAAGAATTTGGATATATTTTTATATAGGTTCCTTAAATTTCATTATTACGGAGTTTTGCAAGATTCATACTTCTACACGTATTCAATTTGTTTTAAAATATATGAAAATAATTTAATTTTCGCTATTTACATGATCGTAGATAATTTATACATTTATTTTCCATCATAAGAAGATGGATCAACATCATACTTTGCCTTTTTACCCTGTCTTTTATACTTTTTTGTGCTTTCCAAAGTAGTTGCCAAAGAGTCAGCAAAGGTGACAATATCGTCAGCAAAATCATCTTCAGATGAACTTACCTTCTTTTTCCATTGTTTCTTTCTTTGCTCCTTCAAGAAACTCTTCTTTTGTGTCTTAGATAAAACATCAAGTTTCTCTTTAACCTTATCAGAAAGCATATTCCTTCTAATTACACTCTTTTTCCCTAATCCCCATAAATCACCTCTTTCTACTTTTCTGGCATCATGATATTCTTGTTTACCTAAGCTTTTTGGTATTTGCCATGTTTCAATATGTCCCGATGGAGCACAGACATTAAGCTTCACATTATTCTTAATTTTAGTTGGGTTATCTATAATTCTAGGCCATGTAGATATATTTTTGTCACTTAAAATCTCGCTTGAATTATATTCACGAGCCTCTTCAATTTTCTTAATTGTTGATACATCATTAGAAGACCTTTGGGCAATCAAATATGAAAATGAACCACTTTCAGTATTTCTACCTCCCGGCCTTCCCTTTCCCTGTAAACTATTTAACTTATTCTTGGTTAAGCTACCAATGCCAAATCCATCCTCAAAAGATTTATCCCATTGAGTAGCTAATCTTTTACCCTTCTTTAATTCCATAGTAAACTTGGGTCTTTCTACCACCTTGCTAAAAGAACAGAAGTTTAACCTATGTTTATGAGAAGGAATTTTATAGTATTTCGGGTCACCTAATTGTAATGGGCATTTGGAATGGTGAGCACAAGGAGCAATTATGCTGACATGATAGTTCACACTTTCTGAGGTAAGATCGTTGGAGTGTTCCAGATCTGTTTCTGAAGCATTTTCGGGTTCAGAGACTATTTCAAATTCTTCAGAGTCTTCAAATTCGAATTTTAATTCATCTTCATTAGCTTCTCCATATTTTAAATTCAATTCTTTTTCAAATGATAAACCCTCTTCTACAGCAGACTGATTAGCTTCCTCCAATTCGTAGTTAGCTAATAATTCTTCCTCGTATTCAATATCATCTTCAGATATCAATTGATCTTCTTTCCTAAGCCTTTGGGGCTTTAAACTAGAACCTTTAATATAAGGTCTAGGTATTTTTCCAACTTCTAGTTCATGAGATTCCGGCCTAATCATTATCTGACGAGCTCTTGCAATTGTCTCAAATCCTAATGCATTACCTCTTTGAATCAATATCAAATTTCCTCCCGGGCTTAATAATCTTAATATCATATGAATGTTTATATCAACATCTCGAGGAAAATTATGCTCTCGAGTAAGGAGTGCTTTATTAACGATTATCAAATCGTAACTCTTTGTGACTGGTAGAGAGTCCTTAAGTTTGGATCTAATATTGATGGCTCCAGTACGAACTGGCCCTACATATTCATCTTCAGAATCTGAAAATTCAGAATCTTCTTCATCTGCAATTTCCAGTTCGATTTCCAGTTCTATGGCATTGTTGTCAACGGAGGTAGAGTTTTCCACCTTTTCATCAGATATATCATTTTCTATAACATCTATATTTTCATTGATTTGACGAGATAAAATAATTTTAGCTCTCTTTTTCATTTCGTAATTACTTCTTCCCACAACATAGATATCTTTTTCCTCTGGAAGAAAATCATCCCCCATAATTTCATTCAACGCTATCATACCAGTTCCTGGGCCGTATCCAATATCAAGGATTCTCTTTGGAGAAAATTCATGGCCAACTCTTTGTTTTAACTCCAATAGAACTTGGCGGATGTGGGAATAATCTTGCAAAAATAATGCTGCAATATGGGCATCACATTCAAGCGGAGTTTCTGGTGCTTTTTCAATCTGCTCTTTATTCAAACTTTGGTAGACTATGGCCGCTTTCTCTCTCAATCTAGATGGAGATGCTAGCCTTAATATATTATTATTTATTGTCTTCGCAATTTCAAATGGTAATTTACAAACACTATGATCTACTCTTCCCTCAAGGGTAGCGTCATGTAACCTTGCCTCTTCAGAATTATTTCCTTTTATAAATGTTCCATCTTCGTTACGAAATGGTGAAATGCCAATAGGGTCATTCACGTTATGTGATTTAACGCTCTTCTCAAAATTATCAACTAGTAGATCATCTTTCTTAAGAAATTCACTTTTTACAACTTGTCCAAATATATCACTATTTCGCCTTTTTTCAAATGGTAGAGCCGAGTTTGTAGGCGATATACTTTCAAGTTCTTCCTTAGTTATAAACTCATAATGATAAGCTTCTAAGTTATTCTTTGTTGCAGATTTAGTATTTTTCAGGGTACTCGAGTTATATTTAGATTGTAGCAAGGTCTGGGGAAATATCAGAACTTGCTTAAAACTAGCTAACCTGGTACTTCGAGTCAAGATCAACATTAGGTTGTATTTTGTAAATTTGTGAAGCTATATGTTGCATCTTAGTATTTAGAGAAGAGGTAAAAATTCACACGACATTGACATAAATGTCGCAACGAATAATGCGATTCCAACTTTTCCAATTATCGTGGATACATAGTTAATCATCATAACTTAATATAGATTAATTTGTTGAAAAGTAGAAGGAATGATTGGATTACGTGTTGCTCGTTTTGGAATCCCAGCGCTATTAGGATACGGTGTTGTTGTATCTGGTGAACCTATTAGAAATGAGACAAAGAGAAGCTTTTATGAAAATGATGAAGAAACACTTCCAATTCCTGGAACAGTAATACCAGCCTCTTCTGCCCAAGATACATCTGTTTTGGGTAATAAGGTTATTGTTGAAGGTTCTACTATTCGTTCTTCTAAATCACTTGAAAACGCTTTCAAGTCTGCTAGAGAATGTACATACAATTCCTATGTGAATATACGTAAACTCTTAAATAATGGATACAGCACATATTACGATACAGAAAGAGAAATAACATCCACTGTTAGCGGGTTGCATCACAAAACTGAAGACTTATTACCAAATTCTATCTATGTTTTAATTGCTGGATTATCCGGTAACATTTTTGCTAGACAAAGAGGTGTATTTGCAAAACTTACCTTCCCATTAGTATTTGGATTTGCCTCATTTAAATACTTCTTACCAGAAACCTTCTCAAATACAATGAGCTATGCTTGGAATTTAGAAAAGAAGAGCTTGCCGGAGTTGGCGGATAAACAGGAGAAAATGGTTTCCCTGGCGGGAAACATTGCCCACAAAATTGGTGAAACTACTGATTCCAGTAAAAAAGCAATTGAAAGCGGTGTTCACTCATTAAGAAAATCAATAGCAAACGCAACTGGTTTGACTTTGGATGAAGAAGTTACTAAAAAATAGATTTATAGTTAATATATTGATTGCAATTTATGAAACAACTTTGGCGAATTCTATATATATATACTTGTTTTGTGGTTTTATTAGATTCTATGTTTCATGATTTTTCTATTCTTGATGATTTTACAAGGTTTTTGTATGAATTTTTGGTTGATACCAAATGGGTATGATGCGGCTGAATTGTTGCACAAATAACGGTTATCAAAAACTAGCATTTTCATAGACGCTTACAAAGATCAAAAAAAAAGAGTAACCGTTTAATATAAAATAGACTTTAAACTGTAGTATTTCTACTATTAAAATGACGTATGTTAATAATTGTTCTCTCTAACTAAGATATTGATACTAACTATGTTCAGAAATATATTTCAGGTAAATGATATTAACCCTCCAAGGCTTGATGATCTTATTGGTGTAAATGGGGATAGGTATAATCATGACCTTCATAGTGAGAATATTAATGTTTCTAGGTTTGGACTCGGGAGCATACACGGCATGAATAATGATATTGCTGAATCATTTATAAGTCGCCCAGCTACAGCTATTCTAAAAGTATTTGATAGATTCTCTAATATGTCAGGATTAAGAGCAAATAGCCCAGCCTCAAAAAACCCTTATACTTTTATCATAAACAAAGACAAGAGCATGGGGAATATAACAGCATATAATCTTCAGACACGAATGGATAAGATAATTCGTTTAAATAATAAACTCGCTGCTCAACAATTAGAACTTTTTAATGAATTAATGATCTGGGCATCAGATATTCCAGATTCTGATTGTGAAACATTTGTAAAAGAGTTCAGCACTTTGGTATCCACGCAACATGAATGTAACATTACTTTGAACGAAAAGATCGAAAAGCTTAAGTTTAGCTTTAAATTGGTGAATAAAAGGGAAAGAAAATTAAAAGACTTGAATGCTTCAAGACTGAAAATTATTAAGGGATTAAGAGATAACGAGGTTAAGTATGGCCCTAATGCTTCATCTACCACTTTCCTTGGAGAAAAACTTGAAGAAACAATATGGAATTTAGATGTTTTAGAACAGCAATATATCAGGTCAATTTCAAAAGATCTTAAGGATTCCTTAATCGATTATTCATCTACACTACAATCAGTAGCAGCAAACATAACCGATTCCACGAAAAGTTACTACAGCTATTTATACAATTTGGAGGCTGTTGCAGAACTAAATAAAAACTCACCTAAAAAGTTCTCTAACCCAATTGGCCCAGGGATGAAGAGAAGTGACAATTACACAAACTCTCCAAAATATTCACCCAAGAAATTCGTTAATGGGCCATCTCTTTATAAGCCTAATCAAAATGACGAAAATATCCAAAGAAGCCCAATTAAAATGTACAATGTAGAAAACGTTAATGAAAATTATGGCCAAAACCACTGTCCCGATTGCTATGGCTTGAAAAAGATGGGAAGAAAGGTAACATCCTGTACCCATCTAGATGAAAATGCTTCTATGATTAATAAACGTCCTATGTCGCATATATATCCAGAAGAAGATGCGGATAGTACTTATCATTGGTAAGAAAAATAGTAGAGTTATAAGAACACTATCCATAATAGCATAATTATATCTCCTAAGCACAATAAAATACTTCAATTAGCATTATTTATATACAAAAAAAATATAAAATTAATTTCTTTAGTATAATTTCTGCAAACTTTTAGGATATAGACTTATGATTTAATTGTCAGCAATTAACAGGCTATAATTATTAAGGTCTACATTACCACCACTTATTATGATTCCAACACGTTTACCTCTAAGTTGATTTTTAAGGGACCTTGCAGCTGCAAAACCTAAGCAACCAGTTGGCTCAACGACTATTTTCATACGTTCTGTAAAGAAACGCATTGCGGATACGATTTCTTCATCCGACACCGTTAAAATATCATCAACTTGATCCTTTATAATACGAAAGTTAAGCTCACCCAAATGTTGAGTTTGGGCTCCATCTGCTACTGTTTTAGGAGTGTCGATATGAACAATTTTGCCAGACCTAAAAGAAATTTGGCCATCGTTACCAGCAGCAGGCTCTACGCCGTAAATCTTACAGTTCGGGGATAAGTGGCGGACAGCTAGTGCAGTTCCCGCTAATAATCCACCACCTCCAAGACTGACGAAGAGAACATCTAATTCACCAGTCTCTTCAATAAATTCTTTAGCCACAGTACCTTGGCCAGCAATAATATGGGGATGATCATAGGGAGGTATTAATGTCAAACCTTTATCTCTAGCTAGCTCCATGCCAAGCACTTCTCGGTCTTCAGTATACCGATTGTATTCAATTACCTTACTACCATAGCCCCGAGTAGCCGCAAGTTTTGCAGCAGGCGCATCCTGTGGCATAAGGATTGTTCCAGGAATACCAAGAAGCTTTGCAGATAATGCAATTGCCTGAGCATGGTTTCCCGAAGAATAAGCTACAACTCCAGCAGCTTTTTGTGTGTCACTAAATTGAGATAATGCATTCATTGCACCTCGAAACTTGAAAGCCCCCATCCGTTGGAAGTTTTCACATTTAAAGAATACTTTGGACCCAAATTCCTCATCAACAGTACGTGAAGTTAATATAGGCGTCTTATTTGCATAATCTTTGATTCGCTCCGCTGCTGCTACAACGTCGTGAAAATTAGGAAGGGTTGAATCACTCATAAGGACAAAGAATTGTGAGAAACATAGATTCTATTCGCGCGACGATTTGACCATTGAAATCGCTCTCGTTTATTTTCCATTTAATTATCTAGAAAGTAGTCATAACTTATAATTAGATTTACAAATTACAGCAGCGAAATATAGAGTTTTTTATTAAGAATTTGATAGAAACCTGTCTTTTATATATAACTTTGATCTATTTAAATTTCATGATATTTAAGATATGAATGATTGCAATAAATGGATTATTTTCAGCCATCTTTAATTTCTACGTATATAATTCTTTAAATTAATTCAGTAAAATATCTCAGATTGGCAATCATGAATATTAGAAGCCAGTTTCAAATTAACATTCAAGATTTCTTACTTTAACATCTTGATTATATTTGAAATTGATAACCAAAGCCACCTAATATAATTTTCGAGATGCAGATACATGGATGTTGGGATTTTAATAACATTATGTATTCCCTACATTTGAAATTTCAAAATTCTTGATTTACCAACATCGTACACATTTCACCTACCCTTTAGGTAATTTTATTGAAATTTATGCAATGAATGATCCGGGAGGCACTACTATAACCAGATTCTATGAGATTTGGAAAGTTAGAAGCATTTTTATTTTGAAATTCTTTCATTAATATAAAGTCTAATGAAAAATATATTATCTTTAATAGGGATATGCTTGTATATCTAACAAAGCACTTCTTGATATCTGATGGAGTAATTACCAAACACAGTTGAATGGGGATTTAATCCTAATTTGGATAACACCCTGCTTCATACATCCTTATAAATTCTCAATTACATTAGTCTCTTTTCCATAATACTATATTTGGTAACATTTAATCGAAATACTCTTTGATATCTTGCTCATCACGCCTATCAGATAACGACATTCATCTAAAATAACCTACTCCCAAAATACTCTTTCTGTAAGACTATTATCAAGTAAACAAGATAACTATTTTTGAACATCCCCGTAACATCAGCTGCTAAAATAAAAGCAACAACTCAATGAAATATATAGGACCTAAAATAGACTCTGCGACAGAATCTTTCTTCAGATGACTCCAATTCATATTATTTTTTCTGTATGATTCCTTAGCAAATGTGTATCTTAGAAGACTCTCACAAAAATACTGAACAGGATCATTTTGTACTTAAAGAGTATATCAAGGTTTATTTTTATTCTTCTCTTTATCAGAACCACCATCGTGATGTAACTAATATCTGCTGAGAAAATATAGAATATTTATCATGCCAATAGTAATAAATAACTAATTCTTAAAAAGATTAGAAATGTAATTTATTATTACATTTATTATCTCATTTCTAGTTCTGAATTTTTAGAAACTTCGAAACAATATAAATTAGTTTCAACTCCACAACCACTTTCAAGGAACTTTTTACTATTTATTAAAACAATTCGCGATAACCTTTCATTAATATCATTTCTTTCTTCAATAGTTAACGTATATGGATCAAATTGATTCCGATCTTTTATATTAATGTAATGAATTATACATCTTGAATAATAATTATATATTATTTACTATGAACATGTGTTTATGTGATTATATATAAGTAATGCAATGGAAATAGGGATGAAAATCGAAAGAGGGAACTGTCCTATTCTATACCATTGCCCTTTTTGAAGATTTTTTTCCCTATCTCATAGGATGATATCATTATAGCACATGAAGGTGCGATTTTTATAACTCTGGGACCAAATCCAGTATATAGTGACCCCACTCCTTCCTTTCTATAAATTTGTACTAAGAAGTCGAACATGGAAGGCTTTGGACCCTTTTTCCCGTTTTCTGATTGTTTCTGACTGGTTATTTGTAACCTCGTCTTACCAACATCAAATGGGTTTGTAAAGAATGCCGCAATAGTACCTGATATAGATCCTGACAAAAAGCTGGTGGTAAATACTTTCCAATCGTTATTGTCAGAGATGCCAGCATTAAAATCAGCACTTAAGTACGAACCTATTTGGCTCTTAAAAAATTCGTAACTTGACCAATATATACCTGAAAATGGCACATCTCTCCATAAAGTTATTTGTAATCCTGTGAAAAGAGTAGAAATACCTTTTGTTTTAACTAACTGTGCCAGATCTCTTAATAGATTAGATAAAATAGTTGAGCTGGTTTTCAGGGAAGTAGGAATGGATTGTAATCTAGTTTTTATCAACTCTAGGGGTGATATAGAGGTTGCAGACAAAGTTCTTGCAAGAGATCCACATAAAAGTGGGTTCAACGGATGGTCTTTTATTATGGAATGATCCCTGATATACTCGTACCCTGTGAAATATATTATATTTGATGGAATTGCCATCAATAATGTGATAGAAAGACCTCGCCACAATGTAGACATTCCCTCATTTTTACTGATAGAAACGAACCCTTGAAAAGTAGATGTAATTCTGCTACAATTTTCAGCAGATTTGCAATAGTTCTTTGCTATCCAAAATAATTCAAGCTCAGAGGGCTTTATAGTCTGTAATCCTCCAGGAAGTTTATGTTCTTTGAGCAATGTGGACGGACCTGCATTATTTTTGGGTGGAAAATGGGCATCACAACAAGGATGCTCCGGTAATATCTCTTGCTGTTGAATTCTGATACGTATCACATCAAATGGAGTTACCACCAAAGATGTAATAAGTGATCCCAGACAAGCACTAATCATCTTATGTCTCAACAGAATATCATCTCCAGCTTTCACAGCTTTATCATATCTTGCTTGAGAAGAACCAACATGAAAGTCGTTCTCCTCAATACCTGCTGCTAACTCAGATGACATAGACATTACTGACGTGCTTTGGTTGTATAAAAGTAAAAAAATTATACTGAGTTAGAGTCAGATATAGGCAGAATGTATATTTCCGAGTGCGGTGTTACATAAAGGAACTGTAAGCGAGGTAATAAGATTTGATATATATTTCAGATTTTTTCACTAGTAGTCGCTAGTGATATCGCTACAGGTATATATATTTACATGAGAATCCTGGTTGTAGTTTGTCGCAACCATCATTCTGTGTGGATGGAATGCAGCGCTTGACAAATAACTGGAAGTTCTATTTGTTAGATAACTGTCGTGAGGATTTCTTAAATTTGCAATCATGTCCCCTGACGTGGTGTAAATATTCATAGATTTAGAACCAGTGATAATAATTGGAGCATGCTCATGGACATGTATACGTCTCATTGATCTTTCTTGCGGATTGTTAAACGTCAATACAGGATCGTTAAGTCTAATATCCCAAAGATTAACATATCCATCCGAGGAACCACTTACTAATTCTCGCAAACCTCCCCTTTGCATGTGGACATTTACAATAGAACCAGCACCAGTTGAATGTGAGGAGTGTTGGGAATTTTGACCTTTTGAGGAATTCCAGGTTTTCACCATTGATTCACGAGCATCAAGTCTTCTGTCATATACTCTCAAAGTCCCGTCAGTAAACCCAGCAATGAATATATTTCCGGCAACTTGATCGGAAGTTAATGATGTGATGGAGGAGGACGACCTTGCTGGTATATCTGAAATACATAACTCTCTTGGTGCATCCCAAACTCTAATAATTTTGACATCACCACTAACTAATAATGAGCCTCTTGATTGTTGCCATTCAGAAATTAAACCAGAACTTTTAGACGTCAAGAGAAGGTCAGTTAAAGCTCTCCATGATACAATTAATTCGACTTTTTTATCAGGTTCATCTTGTTCCGATATGTGGAAATTCTTATATATTTTAACTACACCATCTGATGATCCATTAAGAAGAAGAGGTACATCATCCTCATTCAAGAATTTTAAATCGGTAATCTTTGTCCCAAAAGGATTTCCGTTAGAAAATTTCCTGACGACTTTGTTTAGTTCCCAATCCCAAATAGTAACATTGTCCTTGTCATCACTCGATACTAAAATTTTTTCAAATTGTGTAAATCTTAAAAGTTTGGGCTGGGTTTTGTTATTCAAAATAGTCAAATTCTTATTCCAATCGCCTCTAATTGCTAAATTCTTTTGAGGTTGAGTTTCCTGTATGATTGCTTCATTTCTGTTCCTCCTCCATAACCTTCTGATGTATTCTTCCGATCCTGGCTCATCTACTTCATTCTTTGACATCTGAGGTTCTTGGAAGTATTCACAGCTATATTCAAAAAATCCTGATTCGTTAGATAGATGAGGCTTTTGTGATAAATCTCGAGGGCGAAATCTGCAAGTTTTAGGTTCATATTCAGCACCATAATTGCTGGAAATAGAACCATAATTTAATATTCTTGAAAAGTTTTTTAATTCATTATCCTCAGTAATCTGAAACGATTTAAATAACTTAGAAATTGTAATATTTTTAATCTTTGATGAAATTGATTCAGTATCTGACTTATCATCCCGTAAATCGTTCGCTGAAGCAGACTTCGATAATGCTGATGTACGGTTAACGGTCAAAGTATTATTTTTCCTTTGTAATACAGATCCACTAGATGATTGACGAAGATTATTCTTGTTTGGAGAATTAAAATGAGGATTGACAATGGGTTTATTAGGTTTGAAATTATCTGTTATGTTTATCGTTGACTTGCTTAATAAATAATCTTGCATTTCACCAACTAATGGACCTAATTCACTTTCATTCAATTCTACCATTATTGAATCAATTAAAGTTTCAGCTAATTGTTTGACCTCAATATGCGGGTCTTCAGATAATATTAAAAGCGACTTCCAAATAGAACTGAAGATTGAACCATAAGCTGGAGACTTTTTCCGGAATTCACTCAAATAGTTTGAATTATCAATTAAGACTATTTCTTCTTCAAGCTGATTAAAAGCAACTACCAAAAAAAATTTACTGTAAATTTGAACAAACCTGTTAATAAAGTAGACAATCTCTTTTCTAACCATGGACGAACCATCACCCAAGGCGGTCAATATTGTATTTGCTAATTTTAAGTCCTGCTTCTTCAATTCGTCCCTTCTTAAGTCGGCATTAGTATTAGTGGCTGATTGTCCCACTTGATTTTTTTGCTGTCCTGAGTTATTCTGTATAGAATCATCACTTAAAAAGTTCGTTAATGCCAAAATTATAGATGTTCTTACTTCAGGAATAGGATCATTTATCAAAGACAAAAGCTTATTTAAGTAACCGTCCTTGTAAATCATCCATTGTCCATCAGGATAATTATACCATAATTGGGAAAGAAGCAAGGAACACCACTGTCTTAATAATGGGTTCTCACTTGTT
Organism: Schwanniomyces sp. yHRVM31; assembly: GCA_030462985.1. NCBI lineage: Eukaryota > Fungi > Ascomycota > Pichiomycetes > Serinales > Debaryomycetaceae > Schwanniomyces > Schwanniomyces sp. yHRVM31. The sequence goes on from JAKVQU010000038.1 coordinate 28,796, forward strand.
TGTATAAATTTCAAACAATTATTGATGATTTCACTAGAAAAGCATAACCTTTGACCATTTTTATAATCCTTGATAAATAAAGTCAAAATAAAAGCACTCATGGCCTTATGGTCATCATTAATTAATATATTATTGCTGCTGGCACCAGGGGCTCCCGGGGCTCCAATCTGGTTCATTGGAGTTGAGTTTAAAATCAAATAAAAGTAATTATATCCTTTATCTTTACATAATTCTTGCTGGGTGCTTTTATAATCAATCGCCATGATCCTAGCCCATATAAATATTAATACCGGTTTTAATTCTTGAGCAGGACTCTGGAGCAACTTTAAAACGTATGGAAATATCCCAATAGAAAGAGATAAATACACTGCCCAAGGTCCCAAATCTAAAAATTTAGATAAAAGAATTAGCGCTCTCAAACGATGTACTTGTGATAATAAAACTTGTAAAACAATTGGTAATTGTTCCGGTGGCTCTTTTGTTGATGGTCCAGCATATTTAAGCCATATTTCAAACGCAGTAAGCTGTTGTTCAAAAAAAGTTGAGTGCTGATAGTTTGTTATATTATTAGTATTCGCTGGGGCAGGAGTGCTTAAATTACCACTAGAATTAGAATTCACCCCATTAAACGACAGTGCATCCTTATTTGTACTATTGGGTGATGGTGGTACTTCAGGATTATTATTTTTTATTAATTGTGCAAAAACTTGATCAATTGCCAAATCCCACGAGTCCCACATTGGATGAAATCTGACCATATCAGGCAATGGAGGGTCACTTATTGGGTTACAGTTAAGATGTGGCATTATTCTCTTCGCTAACAAGAAGTTACGGAATAATGCAGCAACCATCAAGTCTTGTCTAAACAATCTCTTAAATATTGGTCTTGATAATGTAGTCCAAGCAATGGTATCGGTTATTGCTGTGAATATCCAGTTAAGCTCCCCTAATGGAGTTCTTCTATCAGTTAGCTTACCTGGAATTATTACATTGCCAAGAGAATTTTTAGGTAATTGGGAATAATAGTTCTTCTTCAAAGGTGATTGCATAATAAACCACTTTACACTAATATTAATTGGACAAGTCAAACAACACGTGAATAGATCAGCTGGCAATTCAGGACTCATTGGAAGTAATTCATTACTTTTACAAGCTGCAAGTTGTATGCAATCTAAATATGCAGATGTTATAGATGGTGCGCTAGCATCATGATTTCCTTCGTTATCATCGTCAATTCTCTTTTGAACAAATTTCTTAAAGTTATGAACAATATTACCAGCACTATTACAATCATAAACGAAAATAACAGGAGCACCTAACCAAGTTTGCAAATCATATAATGATATAGGTATATACTGAGTATATCCTCGATTGAAAACCCATATTTCACCACTTGCAGTAGGTTGAGGGACACCATGCCCATTATAGTGAAATAAAATTCTTTCGTCTTTGGCATTTCTCCTTAAAGTGTTACAAAATCTTTTAACATCTTCAACACAAGGATCAAGAGACTGCTTATAACGAGTTCTCAATGATAAAGTTTCATATTGAGACTGCAAGTTTTTTCCAATAGATTCAATCGCCTTTTTCGTATCACTAAATGACGAAGGGTCGCACCAGGATTCTAACTTTGCGCATGGGTATGTCTTCATGATATCTGGAGGGTCCACTCCTAAATTTAAACAAAGAACAAGCACAGCACATATAGTTTTTTGTCTTTCCTTCATGATTTTCCAATCACCTATAGGCTGATAGTTTTTGTAATATTCTGGGTTTTGTTTCATCTCCTCGGTAATAGGATTTCCATTAGTATTATGTCTTTTGTCGTCGAAGTAAATATAAAATGAATTCGCTAAAAGCTTCAAAAAACTCTCTGAGTTATAATCTTCTTCGAATCCATGTCTTATCTTATCATTTAACGCTTGTAGTGGTCTTGGACCGTAATATACTAGAGGACCGTTTGACATTACTCTGATCTTAGTGAATAGATCTTAACCCTTGATAGTAATAATTTATTGTAAAATTGAATAACTTAGTATGTTTTTGATGAATCTGAAAAGAAGGTATTAATATATTATCTCAAAATACAGAATTCAATTCGTTAGTTTTAAAGCTTAATGTAAGCTTTTTTGTCGTAAAACTTAACTTCATTGATAGCTCGTTATCGATGTAGACTACGAAAATTCGATGGTGGATTTTGTTACACAAAACTACTTGAAATCGGATGCAAATTGTAAGATATAATGACGATATTAGTCCATCAGCACATAAACGTTAAATAACTATACCGTCTACTTATAATATTTTTGATAATATTTAAATTTTGTAGGCTTTACTTCTAAAAAAAAAATACAATAAATAGCCTAAAAGTAGCCAACAATAAGAACTTCATCTCTGTATAAAGCTACTTCGTAAGATTAATATTTATTATATAATAGTGATAAATTTACATATAAATATACTCCGTATCAATTCCAAGTTGCCAGTAGATATTCATAACTGTCTTTAATTTAACCAGAGACAAAATTTTAGTAACCTAACTGATACAGTTAATGACTGGCTCTTATCAACGATATACAAAATAATAAAATGTGTAAACGATAATAAAATATGATGATAATAAATACTATAAAGAAATGAATAAAATAAATCTCTTGAAGCAACCCTTAACTTGTTGAATGATCTACAGCGTTGACCACCTTGCCCTGCCAACTGAAATATTTACTCATATCTACACGATGCTTTTTGCCACTATTTGAGTCGTAAGTACAGCATCCATATAGAGATGCATATGGTGGTGTGTATAGATGCAAAGAGACACCTATTTGATCTTTATTCGGATTATACATTTTATGCAATCCAATCTTATCCGAAATATAGCCAACATGTCCCTCAGACATTATGGTTTCCTTCTTAAGAGAAAGTTCAGCACCTTCTACTTGAGGCATCTGGTATAATGATTCTACCAACTCACCTTTCAAAATTTTCATACAACAATGCGCATTAGCATGATCATGAATAGCGCTTCCTCTATCTGGGTTCCATACCAAAATCAATAAATTAGCGTTATTATTGATATTAACAATCCCATTTCTAGTATAGCCTCTTGTGGGATCATTTAAGGCATAAGGTCCCCATTCAGATTCATCTGATTCGTAATTATTCATGACTTCTATTACTTTGTTTATATCGATTTCATCAGATGAGAGACCCTTATCTGAACCTAAAAGCTCTCTAAGGGACTTTATTAGTTCCCCAAACTTATTATTTGGAGCAAAATCATCTACATCACCGACGTTTGTTTTTGGCCTGACGTCTTTTATCCTTTTATTGCTCATATTAGCTCCCCTACAACCAATTCCAAGACCTTTGAGAGAGCTGGATGAATACGAAATCTCCATACCGTTATTACCCACTTGTGTACTGTTATTTACCGTTAACATGTTCGCTTTCTGAGTATGTTTTTGTTATCGTTGTATTAATGATTAATTTTATTGATTACCAATGAACGAATATAATCCAAAAAAATGCTGAAAAGTAATCAAAGTCGATTATATTATTACTAAAGTATCAAGTTTTATCTATATATCTATCAAAATTCTGTTCCGCCTGAAGTTATTTATACTTTTTTAGTGATATCCCGTTATCGACAATTAAAATTTTACTGTATGAACTTCCAATGGGCCATTCTCAAATAGGAAGGTGTGACGGACAACAAAGCGGGAATGAGCGGTGGTGCTTACTCAATTTAGCAAAATTTGCTCTGTTCCATAGTAAAAACTTGAATACACGACCCAAAAATTGCACAAAACTGCGTATAAGCTTTTAAGGTCACGGATTTTTCGATAAAAACTTACTCATATCGGGAAGTTCGCCCGTTACAAAGGAGGTACTTGCCTATTAAAGTAGGTGCCGACTTCAATAGCACGCGACATCATGCAATTCATACCTTTAGCACGTGAAAGGTATCACTTCATTTGTGGAAAACAGTAGCTAACGAAATAATATAGAGAAGATGGCATAGCAAATGGGCATTGAAATATTTCCTCAAATATATCGGCCTAATTCTTTATTTGACTCATATAAAAATATCCAAATTGGAATAATTCGCAAGATTCATTTCTTCATAGTGGAAAACTAATAATAGTTGTTTATTCTTTCATTATTCACTATCTATTACACTAATTTAGCATCTGAGATAAATTTATTTTCGGAAACACTCAAGTGCGCCACAGTTTTAATATGGCGCCACAGCTATCCCCGTTAGATAGCAAAAAATCCACGATGGATACAGAAGAGTCCGTTAGAGTCTCAAAATTGCAGCAATTAAGAGATGTTATTGATGAGAAGTTTATTACGGGGTTTTCTCCAGCATATTTTACGCTGGTTATGGGTACAGGTATATCAAGTACCATCCTATATAACTTTCCGTACCCAGCATATTGGTTAAAGGTTTGTGGTATCATAATGTGGTCCATTGGCATTGCATTTTTTATTTTCACGACGATATTCTTTTTGATCTCACTAAAAAAATGCCCAAAAAATAGATTATTAATACATAGAGATCCTCAGGTGGCATTATTTATGGGTTGCTATCCCATGGGGTATATATCGTTGGTTAATTTCCTCTATTTGTTAGTCGGAAAGCTGTGGATAATTGGAATCTACGTCCTCTGGTGGATAGCAGTTGTTTTATCGTTATATACGGCATGTGTCACATTTTATATGTCGCTCATGGCAAAGTATCATAAGCATCCTAATAGAATGGATCCGCAAAATATTCAAACTACACTTCTTTTACCTATCGTCACCCTCACAGTTGCCTCATCTGGTGGTGGTTTAATCACGCCAGATCTACCTAGTGTTAATCTCAAGATAATTACTACTGTTGTGAGCTATATATTATGGGTAAATGCGGTTACGTTGGCATTCATTATAATAACGATATATTATTGGAAACTTTTTCTTTATAAGATTCCTCCGACGCAAATGGTTTTCACAACCTTTTTACCTATTGGTGTTATGGGTCAGGGTAGCTACAGTATATTATTGCTAGGCAATAACATCTATAATTTAGTTTGGGAGCATCGTGAGACGTTCGCTCAGCATCTTTCTTACGCTGAAGATACGTCAAGCGTAATATCACTGGAGGCATTAGCAGTAGTGGTAGGGAATGGTGTATTATTCTTAACCACTTTTGCTTCTTTATTTTTAACGTCTTTCGGTTACTTCTGTACATTCGTCGCAGTTGTATCCTGTTTGACTAAAATATATCCATTTACGTCGCATCACAATCCTCTTTATACTCATTTTCCGGAAGAAACTGCCAGCTCTGTTAGTAAATTATTTAAAGGTTTCATCAAATTCAATAAGGGATTTTGGTCAATGACTTTCCCGTTAGGTACTATGTCCTTATCTAATACCGAGCTTTGGCGAGTCTTTCATAATTTAAAAGCATTTAGAGTTATCGGGGCATTATACGGAGTTACTTTATTTGTAATAACCATTTCATGCATAATTGGTGTAATCTACAGAACTGTTGAAACTATAATTAGAATTTTCTTCACGAATAACATCAAGAAAGAATCTATGGCTTAATCTATTTAAATATAATCTAAATAGTATATGCAGTCTATATATTTATTTTTCATTTTAAAGAGACTGAAAGAATCAACCAAATGTATTTCTGTTAGAAGAGGGGTATGAGTCTTTCAGTATACTTACCACATAATCTAGATCATATTTCACGAATCAAGGAGCATGATTCTATTGTTGATCAATTTAATAATTCTTCGAGAAAAGTGGTTTTTTTTGGTGAACTGATCTTTGGATTAGTACTTTATAAAGTTCAGAACAAAATCAATACTGAACCTGAAAAGTTTAGTATTAACCTTGATATTTCTATATGCTCAGGAAATGATTATTTAGGCAGTGATTTGAAAAGTGAAGGTATAAAGGATAATGATGAAGAATTCATCAATGAATTTTCAAAAGAGCATTTTAGTATCGCTACTCAAATGTTAAATGATTCCAACATCATCTACCAATATACTGATTCAGAAAATATCTCCTATACTATATGGAAGTTTGAAGCACTAGTTTCATATCCGAGGCATAAGTTTGAAGACCCAAACTTACTCATTTCTGCCTTCTTGAATATGTACGAACACAAACCTACCACAGAAGTAGAACTCCAAAACAACGACAACAGCGGTTCTCTAGTTGACTATGCCCCTGGATTTTCAACTAATTTACTCGAGGAATTAAATATTAATGATAATGCCGGTGATGATAAGCGCTATCATTTATCTAGTTTATTGTTCGAAAAAGATAAAGAGCCAATAAAAGAAGATAACTCTAAAGAGTTTTCAAGAAATTCTATTCATACGGAAATATTGAAATCTAGCATTCTAGTTCCAGTTTCACCCTCAGTTGTCATTAGGTTGGAATCAACAAAACCAGCTGGAAGAAATGATATGTTATTAGCATCGTTGAATATTGAAGCATCTGAGAATATACTTAGTGTTGTTGGTGAAAAAGATATTTATTTCAATATCTTAGGTATGGACTTAGATTTTAAATCGGGTACTATTGAAGAAATTAGTTTCAATGATTTTCCGGTTCGTTGCAATTCATCTGATTCTTTGAATAGAATTTATAAATTAACTAATAACGAATTTATTCATAAAGATCAGCAAAAACAAGAATCCATGAATTATCACTTATCAAAATTAATAGAAATTAAACTAACTTTAGAAGTTCAAGAGTATAATCTGTTTACGGAAAAATTTGTGAACATCAGCAATACAATTACTACTAATTGGTCACCATATTTGGATTTTAGTATTATTGCACCACCAATAAATAATTCTTTAAAAGCTACTATTACAAGCTCAACACATTTACAACAAGCAAATAATTTACAGCTGAATAAAAGTCTAAATCCAAGAAGATCAGCATTAATGAATAGCATTTATCGTGCCAAAAGTCCAGTACCTTATAATGGAGTTGCTAATTCAACTACTTCACTCCCAAATCCAGTACATATGGGAAGCGGTCCGAATGTTTCAAATAAAATTGGAGCTTTGTCTTCCTCCTCAGTTACAGTTAATTTGACTACAACTAATAACTCAGCGTTATCTGGTTTGAGACTTACATTTCAGGGAAAGATTAATATTACATTAGGTGAAATTGTTCAGTGGAAAATACAGGCTATCAACAATTCCCCGAATAAATTAAATTTAAATTTAATTGTTCAAAATTCGGCTAGTTACAGTCCACCATATTTAGCAGCTGCGGCACAATCAAGTAGTATATCATCTTCAAACCTCCTACAATCGAAAGATAATAAGCTGAAAGACGTCTTGATATACAGCAAATCTCAACTTCTTTCTTTATACAATAATTTAAAGGTTGAAATGGATGGCGTAATAGTGTTGGATAATAATATTAAAATGGGTCCACTTGATCCCAATACGGTGTATGAAACAAATATTACATTGTTAGGGATCTCAAGGGGTGTTTTCAACTTAAATGGTATAAAGGTATTTGATACTAATAGTGGCGATGGGCTAGATTTTGGGAAATTGGTTGAAGTGTTTGTTACATAGATGATTAATTAGTTGAATCTATTAACTAAGCCCGATCAAAATATTATTTTGAAATAAATGAATTAAAATGATAGACAATGACGCTCTAAAAGTATAATTTGGTTATATTTCTAAGAAGCCTAATTCTAATTAAATTCTAAATTGCGAAGGGTAACAGCATACATTAAAGTGCTATGTCCCATATAAGAATTGTCAGATGCCAATGATAGAGAAATGATATAGTATAAAAGAAGTAAATCTTAAAACATATTTAATTTGTTTAAAGAAGGGAAGGTTCTTAGCATAACTTATAAGAGTATTAAATATTTTATCTTCTAAATATTTATATCTAGTGATCTATATTCCTATTTATAAAATTCATTAAAAAGAAGCTTAGTATACGTATAATTCAATAGAAAATTTGATTTCTTATTAATATTTTCACATTGGCTTCTTTTAAGACAACAAAATTGTTTTACTGTAATATTGCAGTTTGGCAATGTTGCCAGAACTTATAATAATTATTGAAAGATTTTATAAAAAAATATTGTAATGAAAAGGGGCGAGCTGGGAATTGAACCCAGGGCCTCTCGCATATTTGTACTATTCAACTTGGTTTCCCAAATCATCGCCCAAAGCGAGAATCATACCACTAGACCACACGCCCTTTTTGTGAAGTTTATTTTTAGTTCAAAATTGATAAGGCTGGAGTTAAAATAAAATCCTTTAATAGTTTCCTTTGATAGTTTAGCATTTCTTTATACACGTAGGGTATTTTTGAAATGAAAATTTGTTGGTGATTCAATTGATCTTTTTCACTGACTCGAGATGACAATAGTATATTGCGTATTGCTCGAGGAAGGTATTCTAAACTATTCATCTATGCTTTTGATACTAAATAATAATTATTCTGTTATTTCGAAAGGAATATAGCTGAATGATTAGATATAGATATTTTTTCCTTAGAAATCATAATTTAGATAATATGTTGCTTGCAATTCTAGTCAGTTGAATGTTCATTTCTTATCACGTGCCCGAATTTGCAACTCCGCTCTCTTATACGGCTACCTAACCTTCAAAAAATTAGAATTTAACATTTGTTTCTTTTCTAATAAATCGATATAATAATGACAATTGATTATAATAGACTTTCCGCCACTCAAGAATACCCAATCTGGAACCATACCCCTGAAGATGTATTGAAAATTGCTAAGGAATTGGTCCAAAAAGAAAAAGACATAAATGATTACTTGGCCTCAGTTGAGAACCCAACTTATGATAATGTGTTGAAACCGTTTGCTAAATATGTGAATGAATATTCTTTCTTAGAGAATCAAATTTGCTTTTACCAGAGCGTTTCTACTAATAAGGCATTAAGAGATGCATCAACAGACGCCGAGCAATTACTAGAAGACAATTCTATCGAACAAAGCTTAAGAATTGATGTATTCAAAGTATTTAAAAAATTACACGAAGCATACAAAAATAACGAATTAGAAGATATTGATGATGAGTCTAAAAGATATTTGGAAAAAGCGTACAGATACTATACCAGAAGTGGTTTAGATTTACCTCAAGAAAAGCGCGAGAAGGTTAAAGAACTTCGTAAAGAATTAAGTACTCTATCAGTTCATTTTTCCAAAAATATGAATGAAGAAAAAGAATTTGTTTTATATACTTTAGAGGACTTAGACGGAGTGCCTGAAGAAGTAATTAATCAATTCGAGAAAATAGAAGAGGGAGGTATTACAAAGTACAAAATGACCTTTAAGTATCCTGATTTATTCCCAGTCTTGAAGTATGCAAAAAACCAAGAAACTAGAAAGGTGGCCTACATCTCAAATCAGAATAAATGCCCTGAAAATGCTCCTATTTTAGAAAAAATTGTACAAATTAGATACAAATTAGCTAAAATTTTAGGATATGACACCTATGCTTCTTACGTTATAGAAGAGAAAATGGCTAAAACTCAGAAAAATGTTATGGACTTTTTATTAGATTTGAAGGAAAAATTGACCCCATTAGGTAAGAAAGAGTTGGAAAAGATGCTTCTCTTCAAGAATAATGACCTAAAGGAAAGAGGCTTACCTGAACAAGATACTTATTATGCTTGGGATGCAAACTATTACAATGAAAGATTACTAGAAAAAGAATATAAAGTTGATCATACTGCCATATCTGAATACTTTCCAATGGATTCTACCATCGAAAAGATGCTTGGCTTTTACGAAACATTATTTGACATTAAGTTTGTGAAGACAGATTTCAAGAAAGACGGTCGTACATGGCATGAGGATGTTAAACAATTCGCAGTCTTTAAAGATATTGGTAAAGGATCTCCTGTTTTTGTTGGTTGGATTTATCTTGATTTGCATCCAAGAGAAGGAAAATATGGTCATGCCGCAAATTTCGGATTGGGACCAGGTTATTTAGATGAAGATAATAAAAGACATAACCCTCTTACGGTTTTAGTTTGCAATTTTACCAAGCCAACCGAAGAAAAACCATCTCTTTTAAAACATGATGAAGTAAACACATTTTTCCACGAATTGGGTCACGGTGTCCATTTTGTTTTATCTCAAACAAGATATGCTAGATTCCATGGTACTAATGTTGAAAGAGATTTTGTTGAAGCTCCTTCTCAACTTTTAGAATTTTGGACGTGGTCTAAAAATGAGCTTAAAAATTTAACTTCTCACTATAAGACTGGTGAACAAATTAACGACGAACTCCTTGATCAACTTATTAAATCCAAGAACGTGAATAGTAGTTTATTCAACTTACGTCAATTGCACTTCGGTTTATTCGACATGAAATTGCATTGTATATCTAATGAAAATGACTTAAAGGATTTAGACATGACTACTTTATGGAATTCATTACGTGAAGAAATTGCTCTAGTTTCAAGTGATAATAACCCCACGAAGGGATATGCTTCTTTCGGCCATATTGCTGGTGGTTATGAAGCAGGTTATTACGGCTACTTGTATTCTCAAGTTTTTGCTAATGATATTTACTATACACTTTTTAAAGAGGATCCTATGAATGTAAAGAATGGGCTTAGATATAGAGATATTATTTTAAAGCGTGGAGGCTCAAAAGATAGCATGGATAATTTAGTAGAATTATTAGGCAGAAAGCCAAATTCTGAGGCATTCTTGAAAGAACTTTTAGGTAATTAATATTAAATATTTATGTGTATATTTATTATTAGAGAGGTAATATATCATAGCTAAATTATTCAGCGGTTTGAGATTCAAATGGGGTAAGAGAAGAAGTACCTTCAGACCAAGAGACACCATTATAAGTAATTTCCCTGATAGCCTTAATTATATCTTCGTAGGAACCTCTAACTTGTTTGGTAGAATCTCTTTCTCTCAAAGTAACAGATTCATCTTTGACAGATTCGAAGTCAATAGTGATACCGAATGGAGTACCTAATTCATCATTTCTGGCATATCTCTTACCAATAGATGCAGATGAATCGTCAACCTTGAATGGAATTTGCTCTTTCCTTAAGAAAGCACTAACTTTCTTAACGATAGGTTGTAATTCTGGGTTTGATGATAATGGAACTAATAATACTTTAGTTGGTGCAACTAAAGGTGGGAAAGATAACACACTTCTATCTTTATCTTCTGGTCTACTCCAGAATTTATGTTCGAAAATGGAATAAATAATACGGCCAATACCGAACGAAGGCTCGATAACATTTGGAGTGAATTCACGAACGTGTTCTGTTCTGGTTACCTTTTCAATAGTAACGTATTCAGTGTCTAATTCGATCTCTTCAGGAATTGAATCAATCTTAAAAACAATCTTGCCATTGTCATTTAATTCCTTGGCCAAGTCTTCTAATTCACATTGAGTCTTAGAAGTTAACCAGTTTTCAACTGCACCGGCATTCTTTCTAAATCTTGGACCGAACTTCTTCTTAGCGATTGTAACTTCGAATTTTTCAACAGTAATTGGTTCTGCTAAAGCTTGTCTGACAACTAATTTTTCGTTAGTTCTAGCAGAGTGAACGCTCAAATCGTAAGCAGATCTATCAGCACAACCAACACATTCAATCCAACCATAAGAGGAATGTAATTCAGCATCCCAACAGTCAGAAGCATAGTGTGCCATTTCATTAGACATATGTTGTCTGAATCTTAATCTATTGGTATCAACACCAATTTTTAATAAAAATAAGTAAATTCTAGCAATGAAGTAACCTAAAGTCTCATTGTCGACCATACCACTAGAAACAGCTTCTCCGATGGTCTTTTCGATAACTTGAGTTGATCCGGATTCTTGGACACCTTTTGGCAAGAATTTCATAGTGATGTCCTTAACTTCATGGAATCTAGAATGCGACTTGTCTTCAGGATCAACGTAGTGTTCAATTTCAGCCATTAAAAATTCACGAACTCTTAATAAACCTGCTCTTGGAGAAATTTCATTTCTAAAAGACTTACCAATTGAGGCAGAAGCAAATGGCATCTTTTCATTATTGAAATCTAAAAGCTTAGAAAAGTTTAAAAATTGACCTTGAGCAGTTTCAGGTCTCATATAGCCCTTTAATTGTCCAGATGGACCAATTGCAGTTTCGAACATCAAATTGAATTCCACTGGAGGTTCTAATGGGCCATTTGTAGCTGGGTTAGTGATATCGTACTTCACAATCAATTCACCTAATTGGGGTCCTGAGTAACCATCAATCTGAGCTAAAATATTTTCATATTCCTTGACAACTTCATCATCTAACTTAACGTTCTTGATTTCCTTGACCTTCTTTTTCCTCTTCTTCTTGTCTTCATCTTCAGTTTCTTCTGAAGCTGCAACACCTCTAGCTGCTTTATCACCTTTTAATCTAGCCTCTAAAACTTCTTCAACTAAATGATCGGCTCTAAATATTTCTCCAGTCTTTAAATCTCTACACATCCAATCAGCGAACTTGTCTACATGACCTGAGGTCTTCAACACTTCGTGAGGAGTTAACATAGTACAATCGACTTCTAACATATCTTCTTCAAGAATGAAGTGCTTTCTCCAAGTATCAACGATATTTGCTTGGAAAGCACATCCTGGAGGACCATAATCATATAAACCAGAAACACCACCGTAGATTTCAAATGATGGAGCGAAAAAAAATCTTCTCTTTAAAACTTGCTCTAAAGATTCCCTTGAGAAAGGAACTGCTGCTTTACTTGTGGACATTTTAGCAGTAAAAACACGAGAAAGAGTCTTGTTAATAAACCTGGATAACCTAATTGCTAATAATAGATTCTAAAATGAACTCTATTGAACGAAACTTTCGAGAGTAATATGCGTAATGATTCATCTCAACGAACTCGATCGTTATGATTCTCGCACGCCCTGAAAAATATCTGGCATGTTCATAGTATTTCTTGGAATCATACTAATCTAACGATGTGCCTAGTCAGGACTAATATACATGATGGTGGCTCCTTTGCTCGCAAATATATAAAGCACTTGGATATAGTACGAATAGTTTTCAATTACTATATAAACTAAATAAACAAAATTCTACCAATTGAAATGAAAGATAGAATTTTAGAGAATAGGATTATTTACAATCCAAGTCACTCCATCTAGGGTGATTCATTCTCCACCAATATGTAATTTGAGAGTACGGATAAGCAGTGAAATTAACACCACCTTCTGCATACCACGAAATACAACCACCGAATTTTGTTCCAAATACTGCCTTGCCTAACTCCTTTTGGATAGTGGAGAACCATTCGTAATAGCTTTTAGGCTTTACTTCAATTGTCTTATATTTCTTAGAAAGAATATTAGAAGCAAGAATTTCGAAATATTTGCAACCATTCTCAATAGCCAACACCACAGAAGAATGTCCAGTTGCTGAATTTGGCCCCCCAATAAGGAAGAAGTTAGGACAATCTCTAACCAAAATTGTCTCATAAGCACTTACACCATCTTTGTCCCAAAGCTCGTAAACATTGGTATTATTCTTACCATAGAACTTGCAATTCATGAAACCAGTTCTAATGTCATAACCAGTACAGGCCACTATAATATCTGCTTCAATGCTTTTACCGCTCTTCAAAATAATATTCTTGCCCTCTATGCGATCAATTTGATCGTCAGTAAGATCAATCCTAGGGTCATGTAAGGAAGAAAGATAATATTTATCATATATCATTCTTTTACATCCTATTTTGAACTCAGGTATTACTAGGTCATGGTACTCTTTAGGACAAGCCTTCTTCATATAGTTCATTGATTGTTTTGTATTAATCCATCTTGTAAATCTCGCAAAAAGACCGTTTCCTTTAAATAACGGATATCTAGCTTCAGCAAAAGAAGCTATTAAATACCGGTATAAAACAAGTGTAAATCTCGTCAAAGAAAATAATTTATAAAGATATTGCACGATTGACGGAAATGGAGGCATTATGTAGTGTTTAGATCTCACAACTTGTACAATAGATTCAGGTTCGTGCTCTTGTAAAAGTGCTGGTATGACCTGGGTTGCAGAACAACCATTCCCTACTACCACAACTTTCTTCCCCTTAAATGATACATTGTGATTCCATTGAGCAGAGTGCATGTACACCCCTTCAAATTTTTCCAATCCAGGTGTTTTTAACTGGTTTGGATAAACCAAACCACCTCTTGCGGAAACTAATATCTGCGAAGTATGTTCAATTCTCTGACCAGTTTCAACATCTCTACCTTTTACTGTCCAAGTTCCTTCATCATCATTGAACCTAGCTTCATCTATATCAGTATGGAATCTAGCATTATTTCTCAAATTGTACTTTTCAATGACACTTAAAATATACTCTTCCATTTCGTATTGTGGAGGTCTGAAAGTACTCCAATTAGAATTCATTTCTTCGTAAAAAGAGTACCATAATGCTGGGATATCAGAAGCACAACCAGGGTATGTATTTGCCCACCATGTTCCACCAAATTCTTTGTGTTTTTCAAACACCACGAAGTCATCCTCTTTCAATTTCTTCAAACAAGACAAGGCTGCACTAATACCACCAAATCCTCCACCTATAATTGCAATTTTTGACTTGGTCTTAATCACCGGGAGATCATAGTTAGCCTCTCCTTTTGTGAAGGCAGTTTTAATATCATCATATTCTACCCTATATCTATCTGGATCTTTTTCGCTTACTCTTGGTATGTTAAGTAATGACATCCTATACTCATAATAAATTTTGAGAAAATAACTGAAGCTTATCTTGCTTTTAAATAGTGCAACATATTCTACGATGGAAATATGCTCGGTTCATTTCCCCGTTCTTCTCGGTATAACTAACCCCCACTTCCAAAATGCATATGACGTGAAATAGTTAAATTCCATATTCTGGAAATTTAACCTGCATATTTCCAGTGAAATCTTGTGAAATAAGTTTAGACCTCGATGATTACCATATTTGGTAATATTTATGTACAGGCCTAACGAAATGAAATATAATAGTCTAACATATCGTATCATGTATTACTATATTACAATCAATTTTATTAGGGATAAATACAGTTGTGTTCGTTTTGTTTACTAGGCTTTTTATATGCATCTTATTCATCAATAAGCATTTCTTCATCGTAGGAGTTATCAAGTTCATCATCTAGATATTTCTTTGCAACTAACAGAAGAAAGGTACAAATACAAGAAATTGCAAAAAGCTTATCAAACCAACGATCAATAAATTCAATTTCTCTAATAATACTTTTGGAACTAGAAATGGTACTTCCCGTTAATGATAAAATTGTAGATATTTGATGCGATAGATTATCAGGCAAGTTGGTTCTAATAAGTAATGCTGTAGAAATAACATATATCCCCAAAAGCTCGGAAATAATAAGATGCTTTTCCCAATTCTTAATATTTTCAGGCATTTCAAGAAAAGTAGGAAAGAATTTTCCGAAGGATTTAAATGTGTTTAGTACATTAGAAAATGAACATACAAATAAACTCCCTGATAGAATAAAGCTTAACTGTTGGATTAACTGAGCCTCGCTAACTCCTAAATTAAAAATTGATAAAATTAACTTGGCTAATGTGGTGGCTAATGCATCCCTGGAACTTGAAGAAACATCTTCAAATTTGTCATCAATAATATTAGTGTCAATAATGTCGTCAACAGGATTCAAGAATTGACGTGGTATTTTTAAAAAGAAGACGGTGAAGATTCTGTAGATACAGTAACAACCAAAAAATATATTGAACCATTTTAATGTGATTGTTACAAGATTCTTTTGCAGTATAAACTGTTCTTGTTGCAACTTATATAAGGATAGGGTTTTTAGAATGTCATCGTAAATATTGTTTCTCAATATCCTCAAAGAATTGATTTCAGTATTCAATTCTTCCTCTTCCAGCTTTTCTTTGTTAAGCGACAAAGAAGAAAGACTTGCGAACGACTGCACTTTATTCATTAAACCTCCGAACTTCTTTTTAGGACTACTATTTACGCTGTTGTACAGGTCTGTATGAATTGACGAGCCGGCATTGTAAACGGTGCCACTATTTGAAACAAGGATATCGTTTAATTCATTTTTTCTCTTTATCAATAATGATGTTGAGTGGTTAAACGATCTAATTGATTGATTGATGTCAGATTCACTTATTTGCTTTTGTTTAGTTGACTCGATATTATTCGTGAATTTTGAAATTAATGTTCTCAAAGAAACCAAACGATATAATGTTGAGCTTGAACCAATTCCTGAAAGGACTGCCAATGTACTAATACCTACGAGTGCTACCTCGCTCACCTTTCTTTCAAACATAGTTTTTGAATTGATATCTTGAGCATGAGCAAATGAATATAAGATATTCCCAAACTTATGTAGAACTATGAACCAGACAAAAAATACAATAAGGGCTAAAGCATTTTTTATTCTATTACTTGTTGCAGGTATTACATCTCTGCAAACGTACAAGTTTATTACAACAAATGGCTGGGCAATAGTGATGAGGAATGTTAATGTATTGATAATGATTTTGAAGAAAATAAGTCTCGAATCTTTATTCAGCAGACTAGTAAGTTCAAACATCATAACAAATATTAATTGAATGCTGAAAGTGATGGTGAGTCCAAATATGCCTCCAATAATTCTATGTTTATGAGCGTCCTCCACGAAAACTTTAGTTGGTTTATGGATCCTACGATCATCATCATCCTCAGTTGCCACTATATAAAAATCTGTGAGATGAACTTTGTATCGTTGGTTAATATTTTTCTTTATGTAATTATTGATGTCAACTTTATTGACTGTTATGCGTGTAGTGTATTTTTGAATAAAACTATGATTATAGACTCCTTTATATACCCACCCAAAAATTGCACCTAAGGATATAATGAATGGCAAAGAGTCAAACAATACCGAAAATACAGATTGCTTTACCATTATGCTCCAAACATTTGAAATATCTTTATAGCAAGTAGTAAAACATATAAACAAATTTTAAATATATAAGGCACCTGATTCTTTATCATGTGATCTGAAAAATTCATTTCGCACGACTTTCATCTAAAATTCTCTTCATAATTTTCAACATAGAGCATGTTACACAAGTAAAGAGCAGAAGCTTATTAGAATACTTAGTAATTCTTTACTGGATAATATACTACTAAACAAAATACAAGATGCCTATAATGCGAATGAGAGCTGAAAAGAAGATGAGAAAGCATCTTCTTGAGCAACTTAAGGCTCGTAAAATATTAGGTGCCAGAATCGCTAAAGGTGAGAAGACTGAACAAGATTTAATCCAGTTAGGTTTAGCACCTCAAATTTATTTATTTAAGAACTTATTCAGTGGCCAAGTTTTATACTCTCAAGTCCCAGCCTTTCACCAAGATCAAATTGATGCACAATTCACCAGACCAAATTGGGAAAACAGAAAGCCAAGCAGAAGAAATGATTTATGGAAAATTATGTGTGTGGCTAACTTCCTGAATTATGAATATGCTGTAGCAGCCTATAATGGATTAGTTCAGTTAAGACAAGTAAGAGATGTAGTCCAAAGCAAAGAAGCAAAAGCTATGAGAAAGAAAAATGAGGAGGGAAACACATGGTACTCTGGTCAATATAGGCCAACACATAGTCAAGAAGCTATTGCTGACTTGTCTCACGTAATAGATGAATTTGAATTGGGAAATACCACTTTATTATGGGAGAGTTTGTGGAGAAAAGGTGAAGATGACTACTGGAGAGCTGACTTGGTTAACCACGAATCTCTTCCTCCTTTCAATCCTAGAGACCAATCTATATTATTAGATGACTTAAGAGAAAAAGCTGTTTATGAATTCCAAAAGTTACGTGATGCTGAAGCAGCTTCAGAAACTGAAGTTTCTACGGAACAAGTTCTTGCTTGAATTAGTGCAGACTCGTATCAACCAGCATTGAAAACTCTACTTCCCAGTTAGTCTGCTAATAGATGAAACTATTCAGATTTATTTAATCATTCTAAACATCCTACGAGATCCTCTGACTACATGTGCCAGATACTTCAGCACTTTTACCATCTGAATTACGTCAAAGCCGTCTTCTTGGTTCCGAAGGCACCCTTTTGTAAATTTAATCTGGTGTAGTTTCTTGTATTATAGATATTTCGTTCATTAGGCTGATTCTTTAATAAACTCTTATATAGTCATAATTGTATATAGTATATCAAAAAGCACGATATTACCAAAAAGGGACATTTTCCGCTCGCCAATTTTTGTGCCTGGTTGGGTGACGGGGCCGCCTCTTTTATTAATCATAACGGCTATAAAAAATAGAGAAAAAGTTAACCAAAGCTATAAGCATAAATAAAACACATTTACTACTTAACATCACATAATATATATAGTAAGTGGATTATTTATTATTGCGTACGTTTTAGAAGGATTAAAGTACGAACGTTGACCTTTATATTAAGGTGGTATACATAATGGACTTCTATTACAGAAAGCTGATGGGCAACGGTGCCGTTACAAGTAAGTTTCGATTAGTGGGGAATACTGAAATATTGAAAGAACCAAATGAAGGGAAACTAGCGGAAGAAGTTGGAAGTGATAACTCTTCGAAACTTACCATAAGAAATGGATATAAAGAAAAATTAGAACATCCGGAAACTCACCATTCTAATAACTGTAGTAGATGCTATAGGTTGAAGAAGAAATGTAGTCGTTTGTATCCGAAGTGTTCAAACTGTGAAAAAATGGGTACAGAATGTGAATATCTCACTAGAACTGATAAAAGAAAGAAGAGGAAATCGCCAGCCGTTCCTGGTGAAAGTACTTTGAAAATCTCTGAGAACGAAAAAGCAACTGAAGTATATGAGGTTAAGGAAAAGTGTGCGCTGATGCTGGGAATTGGTGCTGACAGTAATGTATCGGCTCATAGATTGATGACGATCAGCTCATTGTTATCTAGTGAAAAAGCTGATGAGAAACATGATAAAGATATAAGTAAAAGAGGTATACCCAAAAGGAAGATAATTAGACGAGAGTCAAATGGTGTAGATCTTCCTGTTGTTGAAAAGCTTAGATTAAAGAAATTTAAGAGTGGGTCTAAAACTAATTTGAGAGATGAATTTGTAACAATGAAACCTATAAAGGATGATAAACTTCCTATCAAATTTGTCGAGAATTTTTTTCATAATTTTCAATATAAATACCCATTCATTGATAAATTAAAGTTTTTGAAAGGTTTTGAAAATCTTAAGTTTACAAATGAAACTATCATATATTTGGATGTATATTTATTGATGAGTATTGGTTGTTTGATCTATGATTCCAATTTTAAGACCAATTATTTTGATGAATACTTTAATCATAAAACCATCAGCTCAATTGTTGACATTTTAAGTTTAAATATTGACCCAGAACTGGAAGAAGATCTTGAAAATATCAAATTACTTCTTTTATTGAGTATTTATTCCCTATACAAAACACAACGAGACTTGCATTGGGAGTTGATAGCAATTCTAAGTAGGATAGTATCATGGTACGGTTTTTTCAAGCCATCGTCGTCTTCTGATAATTTAATGACAAAGGAAAGGATTTTTTGGTCTGTTTATAACCTTGATAAGGAATTTTCCCTCTTACAAGACATTCCAAGTCAAATTCCTTGTGATTCTTACATTGGATATAGGCCCTACATCACTGCATATTTATATGAAGGCGAAGATATAAATTTGATAAATCAGCAAATTAAATTAAGTAAACTAAAGAATGCTTTACTTGATTTAAAACTTAAAGCCCAAGTTGGAAATATGGAAGGGACATGCTTGAGTAATTTTTCTGAGGAATTGGAGAAGTGGAGAATATCTGCCAGTTCAACAGTTCATAGTTCCTTGGCCAATAGTGCCTATTTGCAGGATTTTATTTCGTTGATTAACCTTGAATTTTATTACATGTCAATAGAATTGGATCAAATTTCATCTAGTGAATCTTTACAATTTACGTTGCAATTTTTATCTAATTCATATTCATTATTCATGATTGAAAATTCCAAAACTAATGTTGAAATATCATTAAATTCCTTATTATGGTATGCAAGTTTCTTTAAAGTGATACGAAATAACTTGCTGTCGTTGATAGAAATCCTAAAATTGGGTAATCCAAAGAAACCTGGTTTGATGCTAAAAGTTTCGGAGTTAAATGGGAACTTACAACTAGTAATAAATCTCTTACGTTATGTGTATCAAATACCTAATTTATCTCTCGAACTTCAAGAAAAAATAAAGACAGGAGTAGAAGTTCTTACTTCTCTAAACCTAAAGTTAATTAGGATGGATATTTGTGCTGGATCGGAAGACCAGAAAAATCAATTAATAAAGGAAACAGAAGGCATTAAGCAAATTCTCCAGGAGAAATAAATAATAGGACTTTGTTAATATTTATAATGAATTGAAAGTAATATATATGTAGTTTCAAGTTAATTTGCCTAAATTTCTCTTACGATGGAAAGCAATTTTCCAATGGTGACCGAAGAAGATAAGCTAGATACATATCAAAAATTATCTAGTTTATCCGACTCCCGAGAAACGTAAATATTTTATTCTTTATATAGAAGTGATTTCTAAAATTTTAAAGTTTATTAATACGGAGGTTCAAATATGCTTAAAATAAAACCTTCGTTGGTAGGGAATCGGATAATTAACCAAACTCGTTCATTTGCTGTAACAACTCGTACATTACAAATAATTGGTAGCAATATTAAGGGTAAAGATGTCAACTCCACAAAGTTCTTAGAACATAAATATAATGTAATTGATCATGAATATGATTGTGTGGTTGTGGGAGCAGGAGGTGCCGGTTTAAGAGCAGCATTTGGTTTGGCTGAAGCTGGTTTTAAAACTGCCTGTATTTCTAAATTGTTTCCTACAAGATCTCATACTGTAGCAGCTCAGGGAGGGATTAATGCTGCTTTGGGAAATATGCATAAAGATGATTGGCATTGGCACATGTATGATACCGTTAAGGGATCAGATTGGTTAGGGGACCAAGATGCAATTCATTATATGACTAGAGAAGCACCAGATTCCATATATGAATTAGAAAATTATGGTGTTCCATTTTCCAGAAATGAAGAAGGAAGAATATACCAAAGAGCATTTGGGGGGCAATCTAAAGAGTACGGAAAGGGTGGACAAGCGTATAGAACTTGTGCTGTCGCTGATAGAACTGGGCATGCATTGCTCCACTCCTTGTATGGTCAGGCCCTTAGGCATAACACACATTTTTTCATTGAGTTCTTTGCTTTAGATCTCTTAATGAATGATGGAGCATGTGTTGGAGTTATTGCATACAATCAAGAAGATGGAACATTGCATAGATTTAGAGCACATAAAACTGTCATGGCTACAGGAGGTTATGGACGAGCTTATTTTTCATGTACTTCTGCTCATACTTGTACTGGAGATGGTTATGCTATGGTTTCCAGGGCAGGTTTACCTTTAGAAGATTTAGAATTTATCCAATTTCACCCGTCTGGTATTTATGGATCTGGGTGTTTGATTACTGAAGGTGCAAGAGGGGAAGGTGGGTTTTTAATAAATTCTGAAGGTGAGAGATTTATGGAAAGATATGCCCCCACTGCTAAGGATTTGGCTTGTAGAGATGTTGTTTCCAGAGCAATTACAATGGAAATCAACGAAGGTAGAGGAGTTGGACCTGAAAAAGATCACATGTACTTGCAATTAAATCACTTACCCCCATCTGTGTTGAAAGAAAGACTTCCAGGTATCTCGGAAACTGCACATATATTTGCTGGAGTTGACGTTACAAAGGAACCTATACCTATCTTGCCTACTGTTCATTATAATATGGGTGGTATTCCAACAAAATGGAACGGTGAAGTCTTGAAAAAAGGAGCAAATGGCAAAGATGAGGTCGTTCCTGGTTTATTGGCATGTGGTGAGGTTGCTTGTGCTTCCGTGCACGGTGCTAATAGATTGGGTGCTAATTCATTATTAGATTTGGTTGTTTTCGGAAGAGCAGTTGCACATACGATAAAAGACTCCTTAACTCCAGGTACACCATTTGCTCCTATGCCTGCTGATTCTGGTAAGAATTCTATCGAAAACTTGCATAAAATTAGAACTGCTGATGGTACAAAATCAACTGCCGAAATTAGATTAGACATGCAAAAGACTATGCAGAGAGGATGTGCTGTTTTTAGAACTCAGGAAACGTTAGATAAATGTGTGGAGCATATTACCGAAATTGATAGATCTTTTGAAAATATCAAGACTACAGACAGATCCATGATATGGAACTCAGATATGGTGGAAACCTTAGAATTGCAAAACTTATTGACTTGTGCTACTCAAACTGCTGCTTCCGCATCTACTAGAAAAGAATCTAGGGGCGCCCATGCTAGAGAAGATTATCCAGAAAGAGATGATGTGAATTGGATGAAGCATACCTTATCCTACCAGAAATCTACTGGTGGAAACGTAACCTTGGATTATAGAAATGTTATCAAAACCACTTTGAATGAAGAAGAATGTAAGCCAGTTCCTCCAACAGTTCGTGCTTACTAGTCATATAGCTAGCTATATATATATACATTAATTACAATTTGTAAGATTACTTGCATTAGATACTATGGCGTGCGCAGCACAAAACTTTTAAATGTCTGAGGAAAGTCAATGTTGCCACCTTCTATCGATAACTATACACTTGTATTTGATCTTATACGAAAACCACTTTATAATATTAACTAGTTAAGAATGCCACCAAAAGAAGATTGGGATAAATATATAGCGCCAACTGAAGATGACGAAAAATCCCAGGAAAAGATCGTTCCATTGAGTGACGGTGATATTCAAGTTTTAAAGACATACGGAGCAGCGCCATATGCTAGTTCATTGAAACAAATTGAAAAAGACTTAAATGATATTGAAGTAAGGATAAAGGAGAATGTGGGAATTAAGGAAAGTGATACTGGTTTGTCAGCACCTCATTTGTGGGATGTAATGGGAGACAAACAAAGAATGTCTCAAGAACAACCATTACAAGTTGCAAGATGTACTAAGATAATTGAAGCAACTGATCCAACTCCAGCACTTGGTGCTCTTCAAAATGCTGACAACAAAGCTAAATATGTCATTAATATCAAGCAAATCGCAAAATTCGTAGTTGGATTGGGTGAAAGAGTATCCCCAACTGATATAGAAGAAGGTATGAGAGTAGGTGTTGATAGACAAAAGTATGAGATTCAGCTTCCATTGCCTCCTAGAATTGATCCTTCTGTTACTATGATGACAGTTGAAGAAAAGCCTGATGTGACATATAGTGATGTAGGAGGATGTAAAGAACAAATTGAAAAATTAAGAGAAGTTGTCGAATTGCCATTATTGTCCCCAGAGAGATTTGTTAAATTAGGTATCGATCCACCAAAAGGTATATTATTGTACGGGCCACCAGGTACAGGTAAAACATTGTGTGCCAGAGCAGTCGCAAATAGAACGGATGCAACTTTTATTAGAGTAATTGGTTCTGAATTGGTTCAAAAATACGTTGGTGAAGGTGCTAGAATGGTTAGAGAGTTATTCGAAATGGCTCGTACTAAGAAAGCATGTATTATTTTCTTTGATGAAGTCGATGCTATTGGAGGGGCTAGATTTGATGATGGTGCTGGAGGTGATAATGAAGTCCAAAGAACCATGTTGGAATTAATTACTCAATTAGACGGTTTTGACCCTAGAGGTAACATCAAGGTTATGTTTGCAACTAATAGACCTAATACTTTGGACCCTGCATTATTAAGACCTGGAAGAATCGATCGTAAAGTGGAGTTTTCTTTACCAGATTTAGAAGGTCGTGCTAATATTTTCAGAATTCATTCTAAGACTATGAGTTGTGAAAAGAATATAAGATGGGAGTTGATTTCTAGATTATGTCCTAATGCAACTGGTGCTGAATTGAGATCAGTATGTACTGAAGCTGGTATGTTTGCTATTAGAGCAAGAAGAAAAGTTGCTAATGAGAAGGATTTCTTGAAAGCAGTTGACAAGGTAATTAAGGGTAACTTGAAGTTCAGTTCTACAAGTCAATATATGCAATATAACTAGAAGCTTCATAAATATTAATGCATTCAATTATATATTACAAAATACATACATTTTTAGATATACTGTAAATTGATTCTAATCCCACCATGACACACATCCCATTCCGTCAGTTTGCATGGAGGCAAGTAATGCATATGGTGGTGTTTGGTTTGTCGATTCTGTTGCCTCCTCATTAGTCTTCGGTTTGATGTTTACAAATATTTCTTCTTCTATTCTGAATCTTATTTTCTCATTTATATCAATAAACAACTCCGTTTCTTCATCAGGCTTCCATACCCATGCCTTGTCTACTGGTTTAAATATACAATTCTCAAACAAATAATTTTTAGGTATGAATATTTCTTCAAAAAAGTCTAATTTAACTTTAATTCCCTCCGCAGAACAATCTGATACCCATCCAGTCAAGATTTCACCTAAAAATGGTTTCCATACGACACATCTGAATCTTGTCTCAACAAAAGTAGCGCCATCACCTGGTTTCAATAACCCATCTTTTATATCCAATAAATCCCAAACAGTAATCACTAAGCCTAAATTATTTATGACCTTATTAGCCAATTTTTTATTTAATTCATTTTTTATAGAATGCTCGATAGGAATATGAAATGTATGGGGTGGTATACGAACTAAATCAGAGATCTCTGATAAAATAAACATTATATGAAATCAGTGGTTCCCTGAGTTGATTAAATCAACCTTTAAAAATATATCTCATCGAAAATTTAACTCTCAAAAATCGAGATAAAATAATCGTTCTACCAACCAACGAAAGTGACCACAAGGTTATTTATCCATTCTTCTAAAATATCACGCTATTATTATTCTTAACTCTATCTGAACGTTAATAGAATTGAAATCATCGATGTTTTACTTTTTATGAAGAGTATTGTAATAGGTTTGGGTTTTATACCCAAAATTCTTTTAAATTAAGCTCTCTATACTTTCTAAATAAACTATAAACATCATATCCCAATAGGAGTTTTTCCAATAGTTTAAGTAGATATGTTGATAGCTGATAAGTTAGCATGTGAACCTAGAATGACATATATTTAAAAAGTTACCTTTGTATTGTGATATTTATATATAGATGTCTGGTATATAGAAATGTGCGGTATATTATCGATATTCAGGTTTGCTATTATTGAAAGGAGGAACTAGACTAGAAAAAAAAAGATAGGGAAATATTTATATCTTTCAAGCTTAAAGTATTTTTAACTTTTAAGAATCAAACTTTTAAGAAATCCAAACATAAACACTTACATTAGAATTCTCTTTAACTAGTATTTTTAGACGTAAATTTTATCATTTATATGATAGAGATTATTTTTTAGTTTTGTAGTAATAATAAGAATAAATTCGGTGAAGGTCGGTATGAAGGTAAAGAACTTGCTAGTACGTTATTTTATAAAGAAGTGTAAATATTACTTAGAATGTAGAATTATTTTAACTATAAATCTATAGTGACAGAAAAAAACGAAAATCATAAATTAAGAAGGCATCAATATCTTAACTCTAATTCCCGTTTGGCATTAGTTAATAATTACAACCAAATCTTTAATCTGCTCTTTAGATCCAATAATGAGAATTTTGTCCGAATTATCAGAATAATAAATCACTTCATTTAAATCTAGTAATATTTTGCGACAATTATTGCATTTTTTAAAGAATTCTCTAATTTTGCAAAAAAATGATTTTGTTTTATAAAAATATAGAGGATAACCACCGTCACATTTTGATACCTATTTTCATATATTAAGCGGTGGTATATGATATTGATGATATTGTGATTTTCTCCCACGATATCATTTTTGAAAACTAATATGAAAACAGAAGAACTTATTGAATTGATCAAATAGATACACTATCTATGCGGAAATGTTGCTCATCCCAAACAGTTAATTATATTGTGTAGGCAGCAAATGCATCCGCAATAGCAAATCTTTCACCAACTAAGTAAGTGTAGTTTAAAAGTCTGGTTTCAAAGTCTCCAGCATAAATGCTTAAGATATTCTTTGTAGCTCAGCCCTGAGGAAATTGCAGATAAGATAATCTGTTATAAGCCAATTCAACAGATTGGGGACAATTATTGGGGCCACAAATCCACCTGGTTTACGAACCGTGTTACCATGAAGGTGCCTTTCTGCAGGAATAATATACTATATAATCTTACAAAATAGAGCACAGCTTCCTCTATCTTTTTTTTGTATATTTTAATTACTAAGCTAAATAGTTATCACTATATTAATGATATTTAAAATATTTCAACTATTCTTTTTTTTTATAACTAGTTACTTCAAGCGAAAGTTTGAGGCGGGCCTCAAGTTCAGATAATATTTTTAGTTGAAAAATGTTACTCTTTCGTATAGTTTATTAGGCTCTCCCGCATTAAGGCTAAAATTTTTACCCCATAATATTAGAATGATTTACACTCATCATAATGAATGCCATTATATTTGTAATTATATGTGATATTCATTATGTCTAGTTCTTATGATTATCCCAACCGTTTTTCAGCAGTTTTACAAGCAATTCTCTATTTAATATACTCTATAAAGAGGGATATAGCATTCGGCTCCATCTATATTGCCGATCCTTTACCTCCGTTAAGTATTTTATTCGGCCAACAAAATATTCTGGGGGGTACATGTACTAATTTGGAGATCTTAACGGTTGGCGAGATGAAAAATTTAGGTGGGGATTACACTCCATACTATAAAAAGGAATCAGTAAAACCATTGATTAAAAACAATTGTTCCTAAACAATAAATCGTATATCTAAAAATGTCAGATTTTGATATTGAAGAAGTTTTAGCTCAATTAACCCTCGAAGAGAAGATTAAACTTTTGAGTGGTATTGACTTTTGGCATACATCTGCTGTTCCAAGATTAAATATCCCAAGTATTAGAGTCAGTGACGGACCAAATGGTATTAGAGGTACCAAGTTCTTCGATAGTGTTCCATCTGCATGTTTTCCATGTGGTACTGCTCTTGCTTCTACATTTAATAAAGAGTTGTTAGAAAAGGCTGGTGAATTGATGGGTATTGAAGCCAAACATAAAGGTGCTACTGTCATCTTAGGTCCAACTACTAATATGCAAAGAGGCCCATTAGGTGGTAGAGGTTTTGAATCTTTCAGTGAAGATCCATACTTAGCAGGTATGGCATCTGCTGCTATAGTTAACGGTATGCAATCACAGAATGTAGCTGCTACTATCAAGCATTTTGTTGGTAACGACTTAGAAGAAGAAAGGAATTCCAGTGACTCAATAATTACCGAAAGAGCTTTAAGAGAAATTTATTTAGAACCTTTCCGTTTGGCTGTCAAGGAATCAAATCCAAAAGCATTTATGACAGGATACAACAAAGTCAATGGTGAACATGTTGCTCAATCTAAAAGAATCCTTCAAGATATTCTTCGTGGAGAATGGTCATGGGATGGTACTATTATGTCCGACTGGTTCGGTACTTACACAACTGATGTGGCTATTAGAAATGGGTTAGACCTCGAAATGCCTGGTCCTGGTAGATTCAGAAGGGTCGATACCATTTCTCATCAAATCACATCCAAGGAACTCCATATTAATGATATTGATGATCGTGTTAGAGGTGTCTTGAAGCTCGTTAAATATGCTGCAGGGGCAAATGTTCCAGAAAATGCTCCAGAAACTAGTGATAACAATACTCCAGAGACTAGCGAAAAGCTAAGAAAACTTACTGGTGAATCGATTGTTTTGTTAAAGAATGACGACAACATTTTACCATTAAAGAAGACCGATAAAGTAGCAGTTATTGGTCCTAATGCTAAGATGAGTGCTTACTGTGGTGGTGGTTCTGCTGCTTTGCTCTCTTACTACCAAACTACTCCATTTGACAGCATCTCTAAGAAATTAGAAACTGCTCCTGAGTATAGTCTCGGTTGTTATGCTCACAAGATGTTACCAGGACTTGCTACTCAAACTATAAATCCAGTAACAGGAAAACCTGGTTTCAACCTTAAATATTACAAAGAAGAAGCAACTGTCAAGGAAAGAAAGGTATTTGATGAAAAAAATACTAATCAATCAATGATGTTATTATTTGACTATTCTCACCCAGCTGCTCCAGACAACTTATACTTTATCGACGTAGAAGCTGACTTAACAGTTGATGAGACTAGCGATTATGAGTTTGGTCTCAGTGTTCTTGGAACGGCACAATTATTTGTTGACGGAAAATTAGTGGTTGATAACAAGACAAAGCAAGAAAAAGGAAACTCATTTTTCGAAATGGGAACTGCCGAAGCTAAGGGTACTATTAGATTAGAAAAAGGTAAAACTTACAGAGTCCGTGTTGAATTTGGATCAGGCCCAACTTCTACCCTTCATAAAGGTGCCACCACTGTTTTTAGTGGTGGTGGTCTTAACGTTGGATTTGCTAAGGTTATTAATGAGAAAGAGGAGCTCAAAAAGGCTGTTGCCCTCGCCAAGTCAGTTGATAAAGTTATCTTATCAATTGGTTTAAACCAAGAATGGGAATCAGAAGGTTTTGATAGACCTAATATGGATTTACCAGGATTAACTAATGAACTTGTTAGTGCTGTTCTTGAAGCCAATCCAAATACCGTTATTGTTAATCAATCTGGTACTCCTGTTGAAATGCCATGGTTATCTAAAACAAAGACTTTAGTCCACGCCTGGTTTGGTGGTAATGAGGCTGGAAATGCAATCGCCGATGTTTTATTTGGTGACGTCAACCCTTCTGGTAAATTATCATTATCTTTCCCATTGAAGAATGTTGATAACCCAGCATACTTAAATTTCAGAACTGTTAATGGAAGGGTCTTATATGGTGAAGATATTTACATTGGTTACAGATTCTACGACAAATTACAAAGAAAGGTAGCTTTCCCATTCGGTTATGGTTTATCTTATACTCAATATGACTACTCAGACTTAAAGGTATCTGTAAATGAATCAGATAATAAATTAAGTGCTTCTGTTAAAGTTAAGAATGTCGGTAAAGTTGATGGTTCGGAAATTGTCCAAGTTTATGTTTCCCCAAAGAACCCATCAATTCCTCGTCCTGTTAAGGAATTAAAGGGTTTTGAAAAAGTTGCTTTAGCAAGTGGCGAAGAAAAGACTGTTTCATTTGAATTACACTTAAAGGACTCGATTTCTTTCTGGGATGAATACCAGGAAAAGTGGTGTGCTGAAAAAGGCGCTTACGAAGTTCAAGTTGGTAAGAGTAGTGATGATATTGAAATAATTGAAGAATTCAATATTGAAAAGACAAAGTTCTGGCTTGGTCTTTAGATAAAATAGCTTTTTAATGTGTAGTTAATAAAACTTTAGAAAACTATACTATACAATACAATTATCATAAAGTAGGACTTCGTGTAAGTTTAAATCATAACTTAAAAGTATGGGATGCTACCAATTTGTGTAGATTTTACTAATATTCACTTTATGTATGTTTTAATCTTTGAAGATGCCAGGATGGCCAGATTCTTGCAAAAAAGTGTCTAATCTTTAGGAAATATATTTAATATTTTGTTTACATGCAAACAATATGAATGCAACAATAAAAAAATTATAAAAAAAGATTATAATATGGGTGGGCCCACTCTATATTATACTGTTTAAATGAACTATTTAAAGTATTTCTTTTCGAATTGTACGTGGGTGCAAAAGAGTAAAGCTGACAACTAAGTTACCCATCTTGAAGACTACAATAAATATCTTCAAATCATTAGAATTAACATCATACATAATATATTTCCTAAATGAATGCTTTAAGACGAGTTTCATTATAGTTGCAACTCTATTTATGGATCCTTTAAAAATTACTAATTTACTATACAATAATTTGATGAGCATCATGATTATAAAATATCAATTCAAGGATAATACAGTATCACACATTCATATTCTCGAGTATCTGAGTATAATTTTATGAGTCAGAAAATATTACCTTAGGTTTAGAATCACTAAGAAAATTCAATTATGGGACAATTCTTTAAATCTATTAATGAATTTCTCAATATATTGCTTAGCTCATTATTAAATTCCATCATTATGATAAGACAATTATGGTCCTATAATAGATATCATTGGTATATTTATAAATAGGTCAAATTACTAAAGTTGGTTAAAGAATCTTGAAAATTCTGATTTATTAGCAGCTTATAGATTTTCCTTTCCACGCTCCTAAGGAATTTAAAAAAAATAATGCGCTAGTACTAATTATATTCAATATATACAATGATAAAGAAGCCAAGTAATAATAGTAATTCAAAATCTTCTGATAGAAGATTAGCAGGTCTGAAGGCAGCTTCTAGTTTCCTTCTTAGTAATAATATAAATTCTTCCAATACCAAAATAATACCAAGCTCATCAACAGTTAAACCAGGGAAGACAGTGAGAAAGCAAGTTGGATATAAATCTTGGGATGATGATTCATTAGTAGAATGGGACCCAAAGCATTTTAGATTGTTTGTGGGGAACTTGGGTCCTGATGCAAATGATCAGTTGTTAATTGATGCATTTATTAAATTTGAAACATTGACAAAGGTCAAAGTCCCTTTAGATAAAAAAACAAGGAAAAATAAAGGATATGGATTTGTAGCATTCGAGAGCTCAGATAGTTACTTAAGAGCATTCAAAGAAATGAATGGAAAATACATAGGGTTGTATCCTGTACAATTAAAAAGAGCAGAGACCAAAATAAAAACATCAAACAAATCATCTAAGAGGAAGCGTTAGTGAATTATTATTGAAGAGTCTATGTTGGAACTCACGAATACAGCAAAATAAAGACAAATGGATTACATTCAGTCAAAATGTAATAAGTCATTGACAAATGGTAAATTGGAACAAATACCATGTATCTTAAAAGCTTTAGCATAGGCCTTATGGCTGATCTCTTTTACTTCCTCAAAATAAAATTATGAGTCAAGCAATGGTCTCATCTCTGAATTTCTATGAAATACAAATTTAAAGTTGACCTAGAGATAACCTTATTACTTAATCTGTAAACTTAGCTTATAGATATAAATATTAGATTCTTTAATATTCATCTATAACTAGAAATAGGAGAAATAAAAGACTTATTCAATAAATATTAACAAATCCTTATGGAAGAAAACCATTAATACATTTATAAATACTCGTTAAAACCTTAATACATGTATAAATACCTATAAGTTAGCTATTGTGAACTTAGTATAGAAAACTTTACATTTTTTTATTTTTGACCTTAAATATTTGGGAAACGGTATCTGTAACACTTTTTTCTAATGAAATAAATTCAAAATCCAAAAGCTGCTTAGTCTTATCATTGCTGAACCTGGACAATGTAGAAATATCAATAGGACCAGAGCCAGGGTTTCCAACTGGAATCTTTCCTTGTAATTCTGGAAAATTCTTATTTAAAATATCTAACATCATTTGGGTACTAAATCTATCGTTAATCATAAATAATCTTTTGTTAATTACGTTATCATTTTCGAATGCTATAACGTGAGCTTTGGCAACGTCTCTAACATCAATAAATCCACCCTTATCATTATCAAAATTGCCATCTGGCCCAATCTTCAATAAGGTATTGATAAGTTCATTGGATGTGTTTAACTTTTCTTTCACCTCTTGTTCAAAAGCTTGTGGACCAAAGACATAAACTGGATTAACAGCAGTTAATTTGAAGTTAGGCTCTTCGTTTTCAACAAATTCCCATGCAAGCTTTTCGGCAAACGTCTTTGCACCATAATAAGCAGAAATTGGATCCTTCGTTGCTTCTTCATAAGAGATTTTGTTCCAGCTCGATTCATCAAATGAGAGAGTCCCATCTTGCTCATCTTCAGCTGAATAAATTGCAGCATCAGAAGAAGTAAGAACAACTCTTTCTACTTGAGGAGCATACTTTTGGATAGCTATTAAGATATTTTTTGTTCCTCCAATAGCTGGAACAATTAAATCTTTCTCAGGATCAGTAGTATCATAAAAAAAAGGAGAAGCAGTATGTAACAAGAAGGTAACTTGAGGATTATTTTTCAATGCTTCATCAAAAGCACTCTCTTCATTGATATCTGGAACCACTTCGTATTTGAAATTTTCAGAATTCAAGTATGATTTGAGATTTTCACCTTTTTCTATCGTTCTAACAGTACCAATCACTTCATAACCCTTATTAATTAATAGCTTAACAATATTTTGGGCAATAAATCCAGAGGCTCCTGTAACAAACACTGTCTTTGACATTCTAATACCTCTATGATTACCTAACGAAAGAATTTGTTAATGGTTATTGAAAACATTTGAAAATTCCCGAGATTCCAAATTGGGACCTGATTAGATAAGATTGTAACGTTACTTATGACTTAGTGAACTTGAACATAAAGATATAAAAATATTAATTGTCTATTCAAATCATATATAATTTATTAATTGTTATAAACAAGTTACAAATACCAATTAAGTTCTATCATAATTGTAATTGTTGTAGTTTATTACTTTATAATTACGAAGGTTAATAGTTTATAAAGACAAGAATAAGATAAAGAAAGAGACATGATTATTTGTTTCATTAATATGAATATTATTACAAAGAGGAAAAATTATTATAATCCAAATACTTGAAAAAATCTTCGAAACCATATGATGAAGCATCTAATTTGAATGCCTCTAGTAATTGATGATCTTCTTGTTTGGAATCAAAATTCTTTAGTTTTTTTTCGTATTCCACTAGACTTGATGAAGATGTAGCCCTTGATAGCCCCTCTCCATCAGGATTGAGATTTGCGAATTTTTCTGTCAAAATAAGAGATAGCAAGTGAGTATTGATTCTCATATCAGCAAGTGCGCTTGTGGGGGCTATTGAATCCTGGTCATCTTTAATTTCATCAACTGGAGAATCTTTGTTTGAGTCTACTTTAATATCTAAAGTTATAAGCTTCTTCAATATGTTATAATACTTTTCTGACACAGACCAAAACTTCCCTATTTTATTAAGAATCTCGGCAAATATTTTTAGGTGATGGTTGAGCTTTTCTCTATTAGTAGGTATGTTATCTTTAATACTGAAAATATACCCAGCAATCAACAACCTAGAACAAACCCAAATGTAGAAAGCATAATGTGGGCCCAAGAATTCAAATATGTTTTCACCAGTTTCGTTTTCCCATTCGAGTAAGGATGTACTTAGAGATATCACGTTATCCACACTTTGGTGACATACCCGTCTTGAGTGTCTAGAATGTTCAAATGAGGGCGATTCGGCATGTGGATATCCATAGGCACTATTGTGCTTGACTAAGGTGACATTATATAAAGCATGAAGTAAGACAGCATAAGCATAGGAAGCTATGTCCTTTTTATTTTGTACTACTAAGACATTAGAATTGAGTAAAGATTGATATTCACTTGCAAGCTCATCTTTCCAAAAGTAGACTCTATTTTCTAACCTATGAAATTCAATGAACCAGTTTCCAACATCTAACTTATTGTTTATATCAAGAGGTGTTCTTAAAAATGCATGTATTTCTGCAAATATTGTATTCAACTCTGAGTAGTAACTAAATGCATCAAAATAATTTATGTCATTTTTTTTTGCTGTCTCTAATTCGTTCATATGAGCAACGGAGATGCCAGTTACATTTAGCCACACATCAGTTTTAAACGGTGGAGGGAATCGTATTTCTAGAATAGGAAGCTTTGATGGTAAACCTGAAATAATTGCACTTAAAGTATCAAGAATATATATACCCCAAAGTAACCTTCTTCTTGATTCTTCTTCTAACCAGTTCTGAGGTTTTTTGAGCAAATTAGCTGGCCTTGTAGTAAATGATTTAGCTTTTTCAACAGAATTCACAGATCCAGAAAATGCAGATAAATCCGAAAATGCAGATGAAGGAGAATCATGTTTATAAGTTAATGGCAAGGATGAGATGCTTTGATTTATATTAGAAAGATTAAGATGAATTGCTCCAGAAGCAGAAATTCCTATCAGTGACCAAGATTCAGTACCATTGGAATTCCCAAAGGTGTCAAACGCGAGTAGTGTTATTGTTTGTAATTGTTGAAACGTAGAAACTGAGTAGCAATTCAATATTATTTGCTCTTTACAATATTGATGCAAGCTTTCTAAGTCTTCCTTGATCAAAAATGGAGGCTTTTCTGGTGTCAAAAAACGGACGGAGTTTAAAATTATACCAAATACTATTAAAGGAGGTTTGGGAGCTGTTTTTGTAGTGGAGCTTTCCAAACTCTTTAAATATGTTGCTACTTTCTTTTCAATATAATACGGATGGATAACAGGAAATATGGGGAAAACTCTTACAAAAAACACATCAATTATTATTTTGACTGCTTCTATAGATGGTAAGTTTTCACCAAAAGCATCTGTTGTGGAGGGACTAAATTTCTCACTAGAAGGATGAGGTTCACAACGTATTTGACTCATTAGTGACACATTATTTGAAAATTTCATACGAGGTTCTGAATGATTAAGTAGGCTGGATACGGATATAATATTATTCCCATTTATACTGCCATTTTCTTTAGCCTTACGACTCTGAAGAATGTCTACTTTTTTGTTGAGTGTTTTCAATTCTTCTACAAATTTAGTATTCTGCTCTTCGAGGTATTCAAGTCTTTTACTGACATCTCTACCATATCCTGGTTTTAATCCTGGTTTCCTAACAACAGAATATACACAATCAAGATTATTTTTCTTACAATATGCACATATCTCTAACGAGTTACATTTAAGTTTTTTCACTCTGCATACATCACAAGACTTAGAAATTCTTACTGAAACTTCAGGATTTATCACTCCAGTACTATCATCACTAAGCCGTATCTTCTTATTAGGCATTTCAGATTTCTCCATCGTTTATAGTATTAAATGGGACATGATTCAGAATTAATATAATGAATTTGATCAAATTTCCGCGTTCGCACCCCACACATTCTTTCTCGGAGTAATGATGTTGGATACGGAATTGGAGGCCGGAAAAGCCTAATCACCTGAACACATATATAGATGGAGTAAAATCATGTATTTTAGGAAAATAGTTTCAAGTATAGTATTCAAAAAATGTCCACTCCTCCACAAGAAGGAATATATGTTCCAATCCCAACTTTTTTCAAGCAAGATCTACTTGAGATCGACTTCGAATCCCAAGTTAAGCATGCTAAGTTCTTGAGGGATGCTGGTATTAAAGGGCTCGTTGTTATGGGATCTACAGGCGAAGCAGCTCATTTGACGAAAAGCGAGAGATTCCAGATTATTTCTACTCTCCATAAAGAATTACCGGACTACACCATCGTAGGAGGAGTTGCGCAAAACTCTTTCAAAGATGTATTGTCAGAAATTGAATCACTCAATGCAGCAGGTGCAAAATATGCTATGGTATTGCCCTCAAACTATTTTGGTGCTAGCATTAAGCAACAAGGTATAGTGGATTTCTTTACTCAGATTGCTGATAAATCTCCAATTCCTATCTTGGTCTACGTCTACCCTGGGGTTTCTAACAGTGTCATCGTAGAACCAAATACTGTCATTAGATTATCCGCACATCCTAATATTGTGGGTGCGAAGTTATCTTACGGTGATGTTTCCCACCATACGTTGATTGCATCGAATCCAGAAGTGAAGAAAAACAATTTCAATACTTTCACAGGATTGGGCCAAATTTTATATCCAGTTTTAGCTGTTGGATGCAGTGGTACTGTAGATGCGCTAGCCGGATCTTTCCCCGAACTCTATATTAAGCTCTTCGAAGCATTCAAGAATAAAGATTTCGTAAAGGCTGCTAAATTACAATATTTAGCATCTAGAGGAGAGGAAATCGTTGTAAAATTTGGAGTAATTGGCATCAAGAAACTTATAAACGTAAGGGGATTTGGTGAAACTTATCTTGGAAGAGTCCCTTTGAACCAGGATCTTGATATTAATGATTGGAATCAATATAAAGAAACACTTGATGATCTCCTTGCATTTGATAGGGAAAATTAGTAATAGAAAATGTAATTTATATTTCTGAATATACTCCTTGAAACAAATAAATTAATTAAAATCGAACGAGTTAAATTAATATATATTACAAAGAAGATGTAATATCCTTTTTATTTACGAATTACTTCAGTACATTTCAATTCATTATCTATACATCTATATTATTGCAAGTTAACAAATAAACCGCCATCAACTAGAAGTTGAGCCCCATTAACATATTGGGAAAGATCACTAGCTAAAAATATTGCTGGTCCAGCTAAATCTTTGGTATTTCCAAGCCTACCTAAAGGTATTCTACTTTCCATATAGTCCCTTTTTTTATCATCTTCCATATCTTTATCATTTAACTGGGTTCTAATTGTCCCTGGAAGTAAGGCATTACATCTGATTCCATATTTCCCTAAGGCACATGCCTCAGATTGAATTAAAGATAAAATCCCAGCTTTTGTAGGAGTATAGTGAGCCTGATATGCCCCACCAACTAACGCACTAATAGATGAGATGCCAATTATCGATCCTCCATTTCCTTGAGCAATGAATTGCTTAGCTGCTGCCTGAGTAGATAAGAATGCACCGTGTAAATTTACATTTACTGTTTTGTTGAATAATTCGTAATCGATTTCAGTAAATTCGGTGAATTGACATATACCAGCATTAGATACAAAAGTAGTTAATTCCCCAAACTTTTCTACTGTTTTAGATATCAAGTTTGATGAAGTTTCAGGTAATGTAATATCGCCAGGAATAGCTAAAAGATTGGGTATTTCCTTTCTGATTTCTTCCACTTGATCTTCTTGTCCTTCTAAATAATTGATAGCAACATTTGCACCTTCTTTTGCCATGCCAACAGCAATGGCTCTTCCAATTCCAGTTGCAGCACCTGTAATCGCAACTGTCTTGCCTTCTAACAACATTGTTTGATTTTACTGTGGAACTGAATATGTATATTATTTCTGAACGTTTTATACTTTGCGCAGAATCTGGAGAAGATATGAAAAAATCTCGGGGTAATGATGTGAGAGGAAATTCATTCTCGACTGAAAGACATTCCGCTATTAATTCTTTAAATCAACTATGGAAAGAGCAGTTTGAAAGTATATTTAGTACTATTAAAATGTCCCTGAATAATGTCATACGCATTTTAGATTCTCATGTTCATTTATTTTCAGAAGACAATTTGGACACATTGTCTTGGATGACTGATGATAGCGTGTTAGCTTCGAACCATACAATTAATGAATATTGCAAAAACATCAGTCAATTTCCAAGTAGGTATCAGCTTGATGGTCTAATTTATATAGAAGTTGATGTGAAATCTCACACACTTAATGAGGATGGCTGGCATATTCCCATTGAAGAATCTAAATTTGCTATTCTGCAAAATAGGGATAAAATCAATGGGGGTTTGGTTAAAGCAGTAATCCCTTGGATTCCATTGGTACAAGGTAGAGATGCTGTAATTAGATATATCCAGAGATTAAAAAATTCAGTAGGACAAGAAAATTTTGGTCTTATTAAAGGATTTAGATATTTAGTTCAAGACAAACCAGATGGGACAATGTTGGACCATAATTTTATAGAAGCTTTGAATTGGATTTCATCACAAGGGTTTCTGTTTGACTTAGGTATTGATATTAACAGGAGAGGGTTTTTACAGTTTGAAGAGTTTG
The DNA here is from genome assembly GCA_030462985.1 of Schwanniomyces sp. yHRVM31. Taxonomy (NCBI): domain Eukaryota; kingdom Fungi; phylum Ascomycota; class Pichiomycetes; order Serinales; family Debaryomycetaceae; genus Schwanniomyces; species Schwanniomyces sp. yHRVM31. The sequence continues at coordinate 66,602 of JAKVQU010000038.1, forward strand.
AATTGCTTTTAGAAAGAACAAGCAACGTCACTTTTATTAATAATCATTTAGCCAAACCAAGGCTAAGCATACCTCCCGAGACAATTCACGATGACAATTTCTTTAACGATTGGAAAAGGCATATGCTAAAAATATCTCAGTTGTGCAAAAAAACAGGGAACAAAATATACATAAAAGTTAGTGGTGTATATTCTGAACTTGATGACAAAGCTTGTCAAAATGAAGAAAGAGCTCTAGAATTTGTTTTTCCTTGGATTGAATTTATTTTTGACAATTGGGAGCCTCAATATATTATTTGGGGGAGTGACTGGCCAATATGTAATATGAGGACTGGAACAAGCACAGTTGTAAACTGGTTAAGAATTACAGAACGTATACTTGAGAAATTGGACTTGTCAGAAAAACAAAAGGAGTATTTCTTCTCAAAAGGAGCTATAGCAGCTTACAATATGTAATTACGAAGTAGCATCGTGAAGTGAACAATTGTTCAGCGGGGATTAATCTACACAATGATTGCCTGATCACGTCATAATATCCATTTAAATAATAGTATATACGAAGTCAAAAATAGACCAAATGAAAGACATAGTCATCTAATTTATCAACCAATTTTTGAAATTTATAAATAATTTTTTTAACAAACAGGCAATGTCATAAGCTTAACCCATTACCGTTTAACTGATATTCGAAATAAGTAACCTAATGGTATCTTTTTCTTTTTTGTATTCGATCACTTGCATCAAAATATGCATCTATAATGTGGAAAAAAGCACTAAAAATGATCACTAGTAACAAAGAAAAAAATCATTTTAAGGACTACAATCGGAAATAGATTACAAAAAATAGTAAAGATAGATAAATATAAATATCACCTTTCACTTGAATACAATAACCAGATGTTAACAGACTCTTGGCAACGTTTACCGCATAAATTACAATTCATTGCGATGAAATAATTTAACAAACGTTGTAATTTATCAGACTTCTCTGTGGTATAATCATCTTCTGTGTTTAAATATAGAACTCTAACAATAACATCAAGAGTCTTGTATAGGTATTAAGACTTTAAGAATACTTGTTAATTTAGGTTATTAAAATGCATTACAATAAGATACTTCGTATGGAGGTAACGGAGATGTTACATTGGACATTTAGGTGAAATTGTATTTTTTCCGAGAGCCTTTTATATAACCTTTCTGGAATTCCATAGGTACGAAGGTTTTTAGTTGCTGGGTTTGGCATATTATAATGAGAAGCTATGGTATTACGTAAAGTTGCTTTTAAAGGATTACGTCAACTTCGAGATATGCAAAACTAGTTGGCGAAGCTTTTTTATACTTCATTAATGGATCTAAGCTCTACTTAAGCTATTAATCAGATGTATGATATACGAATATAATGATTCAACATATATTAATATAATGCTTGTGTAACGTGAGCCAAATGTTTTAATGTGTTAAAAAATAAATTTTAGTATGCTCACTAGAGAGGAAATTATTGCAGCAATTATAAAATGATGCATAACCCGGATTATTTCGACATTGCAAGAATGTAAGAGGTTTGGATAACAATTTCTATAAATATCCTTCCTTTCAAATTATAATTATTAATCTTATACATTGATAATATGAATGAGCACGAAAACGGGGAGACTGGTGTTCCTGACAACTCATTATTCCAAGGAAATGAAATGCTAAGCAAATATACTAACTCAAACTCGGACGGCTTTTCCATGCCACAAAATGAAAAAGATTATAATTTTAGAGGTATACTTCATCAAGATGGAAGAAGAGAGCTACGAGAAAAGGATGCCTATTATAGCCTTGGGTATTCATTTACAACATCAAGAAAATGGGTAATTATTTCCATCATCTTTCTTGTTCAAGTATCTATGAACTTTAATACGAGCGTATATCCTTACGCCATACCTGCAATAGCAGACGAATTTAGTGTCAGCCAGCAAGCAGCCCGTACTTCACAAATGATCTTCCTTGTAGCTTATGCAGTAGGGTGTGAACTATGGGCTCCATGGAGTGAAGAATATGGTAGATGGCCGATAATGCAATTGAGTTTATTTTTTGTTAATATTTGGCAAATATTAGGAGGTCTAGCTCCGAATTTTGGTTCAATTATAGTTGCTAGATTCCTAGGGGGTTTGTCATCTGCCGGAGGATCTGTAACTTTAGGTATGACGGCAGATATGTGGGAAGCAAATGACCAAGGTTTCGCAGTCGCTTTTGTTGTCTTATCTTCAGTGGGTGGATCAAGTATTGGTCCTGTTTTTGGTGGTTTAATGGCTGACCATTTATCCTGGAGATGGAACTTTTGGGTTCAATTAATTTTTGGAGGAGTCGTACAATTATTACACTTCTTCTTGGTTGTAGAAACTCGATCCAAAATTTTACTTGATAAAGAAGCCAGAAAGCTTAGAAAGTCTGGCGAAGATAAAAATATATATGGTCCTAGTGAAATGCGGGAGTCTAGTCTTTCTATAAAAGAAGTTCTTTTAATTTGGAGGAGACCTTTTGAGATGTTTTTGAAGGAGCCAATAGTGTTGTGTTTATCTCTACTTTCTGGGTTCTCTGATGCTCTAATTTTTACCTGTATGGAATCGTTTACTCTAGTCTTTAATCAATGGAATTTTTCAACTACAGCCGTCGGCCTTACATTCGTGGCAATAATTGTGGGATATCTTATTGCTTATGGTATACATCTCCCAGATATTGCACGCCAGCGCCACATCTTAAAGACTCATGGAGATGAAGCACGTTTTGCAGAAAGAAGACTCTTGGTTTTGCTATTTCTCGCTCCCTTAGAAACCATTGGATTGTTAGGATTTGCTTGGACATCTATGGGGCCAGATCATAACCCATGGATAGTCCCTTTAATATTCGGGTGCTTAATTGCTATAGCTAATTATAGTATTTATATGTCAACGATAGATTACATGGTCGCAGCATATGGGCCCTATTCTGCATCTGCTACAGGAGGAAATGGATTCGCCCGTGATTTTCTCGCAGGTATCGCTACTATGTACGCAAACCCGTTGTATAACAATATAGGAGGTAAACGTCATCTTCAATGGGCAAGTACTCTCCTAGGTTGTATTGCTGCAATTGTTGCAATACCGATATATATTTTCTATTGGAAAGGACCATATATTCGAAAAAAGAGTAAGTTTGCACAGACTCTAGCAGCTGATAGGAAGCTTAGAGATGAGTTTGATTTAAGTGGTAAAGAAACACATGAACATGTAGAAAATATCTAGAACAATCTATATTTAACATTATAATTTGCTATTAAATATCCAATTTCTAAATAATGTATTATAGAAAATTTCGACGTAAGGTATATTTCTGATTACATTATTGCCAACTTACTATTGTAAATTTCTCCTTATAAGTCAGATGTTATTTATTAACCTTATTAATGATTTAGCCTATGTATTAACATATCTACAATACATTATTTAGATATGGCTGATCTACGGGTTAAAAAAAATATACAAAAAAAAAATAGGATGTGATGAAAATATACAATCAAAAGCTATAAGAGGACAGTCTAAACAAATACTGATAATTCGATAATATTTCAAAAATCAAAATTTACGTATGTGAGATACTAATAATTATTTAGTATATAGAAGGAATATTGAATATCATCATATTAATCATCGAAATTGTTATAAGCTTCGGTATATGCTCTAGAAGTACCGTGTTTTTTACTCAAATTATTCAAAACCTCAAACTCTTCATCCAGTAATTTAAATGTTTTCAAATTACTAATAATTCTAGCCTCGTTAACAGATTTAGGTAACGGAACGGTACCTCGTTGAACTGCCCATGAAATCAAAACTTGAGCAGGTTCAACATTTCTCTTCTTAGCAATGTCAACAATTTCTTCAACATTGAATAAAGGATTTATAGGAGAACCAAGTGGAGCATAAGCTTCAATTGTAATTCCTTCAGCTTTCAAGTAGTTATATAAATCTTCTTGAGGCAATAAAGGATGTGCTTCAATTTGGTTTACTGCTGGCTTGACAGTTACTTCAGGGTCTGCTAATAACCTCTTAAGTTTATTTATAGTAAAGTTTGAAACCCCAATTGCTTTAGCTTTACCCTTCTTTTGTAATTTTTGCAATTCCTTATAAGTTTGAATATAATCCCAATCATTATAAGCTGATTTAGTCTCTGGATCTTCAGAATATGGCCAGTGAATCAAGTACAAGTCGACATAATCTAAACCAAGTTTACTCAAGGAATCATCCAAAGCAGCTTCAGCTCTCTTGTGGTCAAAGTTCCATAATTTTGTTGTGACAAAAATTTCTTCTCTAGGAACACCAGATTCCCTTATACCTTCGCCAATTTCTTTTTCGTTTGAATATATGAATGCTGTATCTATGTGCCTATAGCCATTTTGTAAAGCAATTCTAGTAGCTTCTCTAGCCTCTCCTTCGTTGGCACGACAAGTCCCCAATGCAATAACCGGGATTTTTACACCCTGATTTAACTCAATTGTATCAGTATTATTCTTTAAATTGTCTGTCATTTTATAACTACCTTGAAATTTAATTAAATAGTGGAAATTTTCGGCGTATTTATATGTCTACTTCGAAATACCCCGAAAATTAAATCAGTTTTGCATACAGCACTCTATTAGTAATGAGATTAGCGACCCAAGTAATATAAACGGCCAAAGACATGAGTACTTCACAATAGCAATGCTCACATCTATCTAGACCCAGGCTTCAAGATATTATACTACAATTAGTAGGAATTGGATTCTATTTAATATAAACTGTCAATTTCTAAGAACAAACTTAGGTAATTAGTTTTCTATGAAGAGCCGGCAAATTCTCTATCGACGCATATGGTACAGAAACAAATTTTTACGAAAAAGCACGCAATTGCGGAGAGAATTCCTATTTAGGCTAAAATATTTGCAGTTACTATATTAATGAGTAAGTAAAAAAGTAGCTTAATAAAATTATGTATCAATTATTCTAAATTAACCAGATCATGTATATCAGCTAAGAATTTACAACAAAGGCTCATGACTACCCACTCAAAAATTTCGTTATGACGGAATCATTTGTTACTCAAAATCTGTTTTATAGAATCCGTTATAGTATCTTCATAACTATAATAATTTATTCCAAGAATCTCCTTCGACTTCAGATGGTCGATAGTAGCAATTTTTTTAGTAATATCAACGCCAGGTTGGCCCTTTGGTAATTTAGCAGCAAACTCTGGGAATTTTTCATGCAAAATGTCTAAAATTCCCTGGGCAGTGAATTTCGCCGAGAGCAAAACTAATCTTTGATTCTTAGCCTCTTCTTTTTCAAAGGCTAAAATATGTCCCGTGGCAACGTCTCTCACGTCAGCAAAACCTCCAGTAGTCAGAGGAACCTCATCATCTTCCTTTAGATTGCTAATACTATTGATGACTTCAGCTGAAGTATTTAAAGTACCTTTTGCGTTCTCGTCAAAAGCTTGTGGTCCAAAAACATACACAGGATTTATAGTAGCAACGTCAAAATTAGGTTTCTCATTTTTGACAAAGTCCCACACAGCTTTTTCAGCAAATGTTTTCGATCCTAAGTATCCAAAAAGTGGATTAGTAAGTGCTAATTCCCAAGTGATAGGGTTCCAAGATTCTTCAGTTATAGTAACATTAGGGCCGTGACCGTCCTTAGGGAAAATAGCAGCAAAGGATGAAGTAACTACTAGTCTCTTGACTTGAGGGGCATATCTCTTGATAGAAGATAAAACATTTTTTGTACCATTGACGGCAGGAATAAGCAATTCCTTTTCAATATCTTTGACTTTTAAATGGAAAGGAGATGCTGTGTGAATAAACACAGTAACATCTGGGTGCTTTTTTAAAGCTTCGTCAAAAGCTTCTTCTTTTTCAATAGCCTCGATAATTTCATAATTAAATTTATCAGAGCTCAAAAGCCTTCTTAATTTTTCTCCTTTTTCCTCCGATCTTACAGAACCGACGACATTGTATCCCTTAGCAATCAATTGCTTTACAATATGTTGAGCAATGTAACCAGTAGCACCTGAAACAAATACAGAAGTAGTTACCATAATTAGTGTACTATTGAACTGCTTAACTAATAATTTAAGTGATTAGTTGGATCTTTATATGTCTGATTTAGTGAATTATTTGTCACCGAGTAAGTACCAATGCTTCTTATTTTCGAAATTCGCACCATAAAGAGAAAAATGAGTAATTTGCAAAATTTTGTTCCACGTTAGGTAATTGTTGCAAAAAGTGAGCTGAAATAGTCATCCTCCTTGGCAAGTGGGGTGCTTAATCATAGACAGCTACCAACACATCAAAGTAAAGAGCATGTAATTTTTATTGTCTTTGTGCAGAGTTTCTTATACTTATATAGGATAATATCTAAATTGACAATTTCAACACTTCTTTGAGCGTATCTATCATAATTCTCAAATAAAATTGATCAAATAAAATTTTCACCTTTTATGCTGTGATTTTGGTGTTCATCTATAATGCGAGATTACTATTTTCGTGTTTCACTATTATATGACACAGAAGGAAATATATGAAGAATTAAACAGCAGTTAGTTTCTCCACTAGCAGAACGTCCGTTAAAAATCATGGGTTTCTATTGATTTCACATCTAAACACCACCAGAGTCATATAATATTCAGCTGGATAATAATGTATTAGCTACTCACACAGTTTTACGGTAACTAAACCATTCATAATAAGACAAAATCAAAAAAAAAGTACCATGACAGCTCTTTAGTTTACAATATAAAGAGACTTTATCAATTGATCGATCAGATTTGTGATAAGAGACATAATTGAAGTCAAATGGATAGACCAATGACCTATGCTTCTAGCTATTTATCATCCAACGATTATATTTTCTAATTGTCAATTTTAAGGTATTTTTTCTGCGCTGATAAAAGTTCACTGCAGTTCACTTTGAATAGGTCTCTATACTCTCTTCTCTCACCTCTAATTATACTTTTCACATATTATAATCCACAAAATTATTTTAAAAACTTATTCTACCGTATACAGAATTGAGCTTTTCTTCTCACTAAAAATAGACAGTAATATTCTCAAGACCATTGCTGAGAGTACATAAGCATATTGTATTATGATTGCCACACACATATCTATTACTTGTTGTATAAGCACTTTAATCAAGTGATAGATTATGTCAATGTACGCCTTTAAAATAGTAATGAGTCCCATAGACGATATACTTAGACTTTTTCCAAGATCACGTATATTAATAGAACATTGGCCATTTTGGTTTCTGTGATGTTACCAGCACCAATAGGTTCATTGAATCTCCCACGATTACAGTTGTAGCATACGCCAATATTCCACATAAGATAGTCATTTGGAACTCGCCAAAGAACTCGCCAACTGAATAGATATACATATTCTGAAGCGGCCTAATTTTTCAAAATGGCTACAGGGTTATAACACTAAGACTCGTGTTAAACGTCTCCATCACTATGAATATTAATCACAAAGATTTATAGCCTGCACATAGTATAAATACATCAAACGTTTTTTTCTCATTAGATTTATCGGTTAGAAAGAGTAGAATTAGATTAGAGAGTAGAAATAGATATTCTTATCTATTTCTTGTGATGAAATTCTATAGCTCTCTAATATCTACGAAATAAACTATCCTTATTGTTGATATGCCAAGAAGTAAGGAGGAGAACAAAAAAATAAGAGAAAGTGGACAAAGCTTAATGTCATGCCACAGATGTCGTAGTAGGAAAGTAAGATGTGATTTTAACTCTCCTTGTTCTAATTGCGCAAAAGAAGGGAACGAATGTGTCAGATACTTTTCAGATAAAAGAAGACAGAGGTATACGACGAGGCATGTTGATGAGATGCAAAAAAGAATTCTTCATCTTGAAAATGTACTTGAAAAAACCAAAGTTTTAGTCAGTCAAGCCAACGTATTGCTAAATAGTGACAATGACATATCCGATATTAATAATGACGATGATAATATAGGTATATTCAAAAATGAAGACGAAGATGAGAAAAAGAGCTTTGCTAATGAAAATAAATATCAGATAAAGTCTGACGTGAACTCAGAAATAAATTCAAATAATATACCAGTAAAGCAACAAGAACCATCAGGAGTCTACAATTACCCTAGGGATTTTGAGAATTACGATAGCCATACTCTTTCAGTTTATGGTCCCACTAGTGTTTTTGATAATGAATCTATTCAAGGGAATAATCACGATATTAATGAGATAAACAAAATGAACAAAGATCCTAAAATTCTTAATTACATTAAAACTTTTTTTAAGTGGCAATATCCAGGTCATAACATATTTTTGTATCGTGAAGCTTTTTTAATTGATTTTTTTAATCCAAAACCTAATTGTACGTATTGTTCGGTAGAGTTGGTTCTTTCGATCTGCTCTATTGCCTCTTGTATGGTAGATGACGACAGAAGAATTCCACAGCTGTACTATGATAAAGCAAAATCAAAACTATTGTCTAAGTTGGAAATAGCTAGTATTCCGGCAATGCAGTCATTTCTTTTATTAGCATTTTATGACATCAGTAATGGTAATAATTCTTCATCTTGGATGTTATCTGGTAATGGTATAAGAATGGGATTTGATATAGGTTTTCAATTGAATCCAAGGGCCTGGTTTTTAGAGTCAAATGAGGATGTTAGCTCTCTTAATGTCTCAATCAGAAGTAGAATATACTGGGGCTGCTATGTCGCAGACCATCTAATTAGTCTTCTATTAGGCAGACCATCTTTATTAAAGTATTCTGATGCTTCAGTACCTGATACAAATGATCTACCAAATATTAAATGGATTAATGAATATAATTTCAACAAACCAGAGAATTTACATGGGAAGTCTGATGGCTTAGTCATATATTCTTCGTTGAATAGTCTTATTAAACTAATTAATATTTCAGATAACATGTTGAACGATGTATTTACAAAAGGTAATAGAAATAGAACAGATATGACTAAGTTAGATGTAGAATCCAGAGTCAATGATTTAATTCAATACAATTCCAGAATAATGCAATGGAAGGCAGATCTCCCTGTCGATCTTCAGTGGAATATAACAAAATTGATAGCTACTGCTGATGATCCGACTTTAATGTATTTAAAATATTACTACTATATTTTAATTTTATGTCTTAATAGACCATTCCTTCAAACTATAAATTCAAAGATAATACAAAATGAGGATCTTATCCCTGTGAATATTTGCAAGAAAGTTCTCGATGAGCTAGTTATTTCTGTATCTCATTTCAGGCATGTACATAATATGAGAAATGCTTCGATTTTCATTGTGTATTGCTCTATTTTGTCAGTATCCGTTTTATTATTATCCAATACAGATACAGATTTGTCCACGGAGACAAAAGAAAGGGTGTTTTTATTTCTTGAAGTATTGAAGGATTGTTCAAATACTTGGAGATTGGCAGAAAAGTCTTATGCATTAATTGCATTAAAACTTGAGAAGGATTATAATTTAAAACCCCAAGAATCCAATCTAAAGCCCAGCAATATAAATCTTGAAGAAAAAGATGAAAGGAAATCAGATTTTAATAATCGTGAATGTTCCCCAAAAGTTGAAAGCTCTATGTTGAACCAGAGTACTCCTGATCAATTTACCATAGACCCAACATCACAGAAAGATGACTTGGATTATTTTGGTGGTCCACCATTCCTAATGACATCGGATTTATTTAATATTGACTGGGATTCACTATTTCCTGATTACATTAACACAAGCACTCAAAATTGACTCCAAGGTATCAAGATGGTTGCTAGTTTTTTTATAGGAAGATAGATCTGTAACAATATAATCTTGCCAACTTTATTCTAAAAAATCAATCACTTGAAATATATATTAACACCCTGTATATTCAGCTCCTCCCATATAATCAATATATTCTATACAACTCCTATAAATCTATTTACTCGTCAACAATCATTACCTTGATAGCACCAGTAGATGGGTCAGCCGAGGTTTGGAAAGCCTTTTCGGCATCTTCAAGTCTGAACCGATGAGTTACCATTTCATCAATATTCACGACACCAGACTCATATAATTTGATAACAGTTGGCCAAGTGTTTGCATATCTGTATTGAAAAGTAACAGAGATCTCCTTCACTGAAAATGTCATGAATGGAATTTTTTGGAATTCCTTACCAACACCAATAACATGTAACTTTCCACCGAATTCAAGAGCATGAGCTGCAAGTTCCAAAGAAGGTTCAACACCAGTACAATCAATTGCAATATCAAAATCGCCCTTCTTAGTTACATTTTTGAGGTTCTCTTCCAAAGTACCGGTGACCAAAACTGTATCAACAGAAGGAACTTGGCTCTTTATAAAGTCAAGTCTAGACTGCTGAATATCAGTTACAACAATAGGACAAGCACCAGCTGCAACTAAACACTTAGCAGTCACAATACCAATTGGACCCGCACCGCAAACTAGGGCAGATTGACCAAGACCAACCTTAACTTGTCTGATTCCACAATACACGACAGAAAGAGGTTCTAACAATGCACCTTGTTCAAAAGAAAGATCATTAATCTTGAAACAAAATCTTGCGGGATGTTTAAGGTATCTTCTCAAAAATCCATGAACTGGAGGAGTAGATAGAAATTCTACATCAGTACAACCATTGTAAATACCTGTCAAGCAAGGTTTACATTTTCCACAAGGGATACCGGGCTCAAGTGCAACCTTGTCTCCGATTTCCAAATGGGTGACAGCTTTACCAAGAGCAATGACTTCACCAGCAGATTCATGCCCTAAGATGTGCTCATCCTCAACAACCATCGTTGGTCCGATACGGCCATGTTTCTGGAAATGAATATCAGATCCACAAATACCGGTACACTTTATGTGAACTAATACTTCATCATCTTTAAGATCTTCAACTTTTGGGGTTTCAATTTCTGAAATATAAAGATCGTGGTTAGGATTAGTAAAAACAGCGATATTTTTCTTAAGTTCCATTTCTGTAATAAACTAATTTAAAAAGCACAGGAAAATTTATTTAAAGCGCATTTTCACAATTTAAATGTGCTAGAACATATCATGTGGCCATGTATATTAACTTCCGAAAATCGTCACGAATATTAAATTTGATTTGTCTAAAATCGGTCCCCCCACAAAAATATTCTCTAAACAATTTTAGACATGGGGTGCATTTTCGGATTCTTCTTTCAGTACACCGAAAATAGTGGAAGTATGGCAACAAAATTTCACCACGAACCCAAATTGGGAATCTTCGCCTAACCATTATCCGGTTGCCAAATAAGCGATCAGTCAGTCGAATCCCACAATATGATGTGGTATGTGTTTATATAAACGGAACAGATTGTACATTTTCATTATATTCAATTCGTGTGTATAATTATGTTTGAATTTAAAGTCCCAGATAGGTTTTTGATCGAAAACCACCTCTCAGGTAAAAGCCTTACTAGAAGTGTAGTGGGGATAGCAGCCCTTTCTATCTTCTTCTTTGGTTATGATCAGGGAATGATGCTGGGTGTCAACTCATCCCCAGATTACGTTGACATCATGAAATTCGGTAATTATGATGATGAAGGAAATGTTACGGTCACTGATGCTACTAAACAAGGAGGTATTGTAGCTATATACTACTTTGGTACTTTAATTGGATGTCTTTTTGGTGGCTCAATTTCTGATATGTCAGGAAGAGTTAAGTCTATAGGTATTGGAGCATTAATTGCAATTTTTGGTGCAGGATTACAGTGTTCTGCCAAACTGATTCATTGGATGTGTGGGGCTCGTTTTGTAAACGGCTGTGGAACTGGTATACTAAATGCTGTTGTTCCAGTTTATTCTTCTGAAACAGCAGAACATACATCTAGAGGGGCATTCATTGCTATAGAATTTACGCTTAATATTTTTGGGGTTGTTGTGGCATACTGGTTAGAATATGGTTTGAGTTATATAGATAACGGATTTTCTGCTTTTAGATGGAGATTTCCAATTGGTTTCCAGATTATTCCTTTAATTGTTCTTTTTGTCATCGTATGGACATTCCCCGAATCCCCAAGATGGTTAATCAAGAATGGCGAACTCGAACATGCTAAAACTCTTCTTATTAGTATGAGAGGGTACGAAGCAGGTATGAATGAATACGAAGATATTCTTGAAGCTATTGAATTCGAAAAAGAATCTTCATTATCTTCGAACTATTTTAGAATGTTATTTGGCTGGTTCAAATCATCAGATCTTGAAAAATCCGCTAAGGTGAAAACATTGCATATTGCAAGAAGGATTCAACTTGTTATATGGCTACAAATTTTACAAGAATGGGTAGGAATCGCTGGTATTACTGTTTATCAACAAGATATTTTCAAACAAGCTGGTTTTGGTACTAGAAAATCCGCTTGGTTAAGTGGGTTAAACAACATCTTTTATATGATATCTACATTGATAAATTATTTTACAGTTGATCGATTTGGAAGAAGGTTCACCCTATTTTGGGGAGCTATTGGACAAGGTGTTGCCATGTTTTTGGCTGGTGGATTCTCCAAGTTACAGCAAATTAATCCGGATAATACCTCCTATGGTGCAGCAGCAGCAAGTTTTGTTTTCATATATACCTCTGTGTTTGGAGCCACATGGTTAGCTGTACCTTGGTTATACCCAACTGAAGTTTTCCCTTTGAAAGTCAGAGCACAAGGAAATGCCTTTGGTGTTGTTGGATGGTCTATTGGTAATGGATGGTTAACTTTGCTTTGTCCAATTATGTTTAAGAACATATCAGAAAAGACCTTGTACATATTTGGAGCTTTTAACTTTTTCTCTTTGATTGTGGTGTATTTATTTTATCCAGAAACGGCAAATAGATCCCTCGAAGACATTGATTTCCTTTTCTCAAGTAATAGTTTACTTGCTTCTAGTTCTGAAGCCGAATTCAAGAAATATAAAGAAAGCCAGCTTGAAAAGCATAATGTTGCGAAGGTGAGATCTTTTGAATATGAAGAAAAGAAAGAGAACGCAACTCACGAAGAAGATGTTGAATAAATGGAATAATAAATTAACCTCACTAGAAGTTTAGAGAATATTATCAGTAAATAATAGTATTTGTTTCTTAAATATTCTATCCCATAATATGATATCTCTAAATATGTTTTATTTGGCAATAAGGTTAGAATTAGAGAAGTACAAAGAGTTATTATTTTAAGATCATATACCCGATAAATCTTGGGAAGAAATAACGTATATAGCTCTGAAATAATTATATAACTATTCTTGTAATATCTATAGGTTATTTTTTGTTTAGATAGCAGTCTTTCAGCCAAAAAACTGCCCAACACAATGACACCTGTTGTACTAAAGGTAGATTTGAACCAGAAAATATTACTCTATTTTATTCAAATACATAAATATTCAAATGAATAACTAACATCATAAACCTATTATTATCGCAAAACTCAAAAAGATAGCTTAACAAGAATTAAGTTAATTTTCCATGTTAACACCATATTAACACAATATTGCAGCTCATTTCAGTCATACTTTTTATATCCTTATATTGAAATTGAAGCTACATAATAACGAAAATATATAATCAATCGACAAATCTATTGTGTCAAGAATCTCCTTTCAGCCTCTGCCCAATTGATTACATTCCAAATGGCCTTGAAATAGTCAATTTTAACATTCTGATATTGCAAGTAATAAGCATGCTCCCACGCATCGATAGCAACTAAAGGAATAAAATGAGGAGCAACTATATCTTGGTTTGGTGTGGTAACAACATCAATCAAACCACCATTTTGAGTGTTTTTGACGATAAAAGCCCACCCAGATCCTTGAATACTAGCTAGCTTCTCATTAGTAAGCTTAATAAGATTTTCAACACTTCCAAACTGAGCACTGATCTGCTTTCCTAACGGTGAGCTAGGATCAGGAGTTTTACCACCTCCTTGCTCTTTTGGAGATAAACTTTTCCAAAAAAGTACATGGTTAGTATGACCTCCGCCATGAAATTTTAAATTCTGTTGGATCTGAACGATTTGTTTTACATCTCCTTGTTTCTTAGCTACAAAAAATTGATCAACAGCAGCATTAAATCCATTTACATAAGTTTGATGATGTTTAGTATAATGTATTTCATTAATTTCCCCAGAAATATAAGGTTCTAAAGCGTCAAACTTCCAATCAAGTACTGGTAAGCTAATCTTTTTAGTCTCCTTAGCCTGTGTATCACTCATGTCTAAAAATTGTGAATTTAACTGTCAATTAAGGAAAAAGGGACAGATAATGGCATATTTATACTGTAATAAAAATGAGCAATTTTATCTAGCTTAAAACAATTATTCGTAATCAAGCCACCGTATTTGTATTATTAATACAATAGAAGCAAGCAATACTAATTAAGAAATATATATTCCGTTAGTGCTATTTGTCGCAAGTATGTCATGTCCACCAAGGTATCCACAATTTCTTATTCTCACATTATTTAACGAAATTTTAAGGTCTTATTCGTTATCCTAACATATTTTGGCACTTTTAGAATACTTAGTGAATAGATCCTTTCATGCTCCTTGTCATTAATGAGAATGATTAATTGTTTTGAGAGACAAATATAGGATAATAATAGATAACCAAAAGCACAAGAGAATTGCAATAGCTACATATTAAAACACCATACTTAGAGTATAATACTCTCTTTAAAATGTCAGTTTATACTTCTCTTCATTAAAATCAAAAAGCACAAGACCTAAGGATGATGAAGATCTACGGTATTCCATATTTTTCTTGAAAAAAAAGCATCAATTAAACAAAATAACAAAAATGAAATAGTTCATATCCAAACTGACTTCAATAAGTTATAACAGTATTTCTTTTGGGGAGCTTTCAGGTTCTTTGTCTGAAAGCTTACCTTATTCAACAATAGCAACTGAATAATTATCACTCTAGGACAACTTAACCTATCCTATTGGATCCTGATATTAAAAATGACTAATCACAGGATATTTGAGCAAAATGTCTTGCTCGTTATAGTCGAGATCTAGTAAAAAATTGAATTTTAGATTTTTTTTCTTTTCTCAGCTTTACAGGGTTGCAAAATTTCCCTACTTTCCTATTTTTGGTAAGTTTCTTTTGGGTATTTATTTGTGTTATATATATATATTCTCAATCATGAACGTATTAATTAAGCTACTTAAGTATTCTTTTGTTTGATTAGGGCTTCAGGTAAGCTTTGAAAAGAAAGGTAGTCTTATATATTGTTCATGTTATCACTTGTATATCTTCTCTACCTGAGAAGCGTAGCTATGTATTCACCAGAAATTCAGTCAATAGCTGTTTCACTATCATATTTATCTAGCGTCATAAATATACTAATGCCTGATACTGTATTTGAACGACTATTTCTAATTGCACTAGTATATTTATTGATGAATACGAAAAGAGAATTTCTGCAGTTAGCTTTATGTTTTTCGCAACTACTTTTTTGGAGATGGACTGGAAGAGCAAGGAAATAGACGATATTTTATCACATGCAAAGTTTTATATCAGTGATATACTAGGATCAATACGAATAAATAGGTATATATTATCTGAAAGCTGGATTAGGGTCTGTAATTAACGATTTCCTTTTTATTACTACGAGAAACTTCTCAAATATCCAAGAAATCAATTCATGTCTCTGGTAAATGAAACTATATATGATGTGTAATGACTTCTTACTCTTTCAATGAAATAATATAATCCAACTTGCTTGGAACAATTAATATTCTGATTATTCTACTAGAGGCTGTTCCAGATAAACTTATTAAGTTGTACAAATTGAGGCTAACGATCCTATTGTATGGATGACTAATCCCTTGTTCTATATGGAGCTTTGGAAGCTAATAAGTGTATTAGTTCCCTATCCTATCTATAGGAGAGCATGTAATATATCTTAACATTCCGTAATAGTAGGAATAGTAACGTACATCGACCCTCTTCAATTGAAATATCGGCGAATGCACAACCTTTCTCCCTTACTCACTTCAATAATATACCCCTCAATACTCTCAAAAAAATTCGGGAAATTTGAAAAGATAGTATGCCTCGAAACAGCGGAAATGCATCCTTATGAATTATAAAAATTATTTATACAATTATATAGTTCATATTTTTTGTAGCAAGAATGATACCAGAACTATTGTATCCTGGCTAATAAGGGTAGGTTGTAATAATATTTATGATAACAAAGAAATTTACCGGTCGTGTACTAATCGATTATATTTAAATTAGTCAATAAAATAAGCCCAATCTATATATAATTGCAAAAATTATTCAAAAAAAAGCTTCAGCAAGATGAAATTCAACTTTGAGCATTGATTATGAAAAATATATTTGATGGAGGTCGTCAAAGTAAACATTCTGTAGAGATTCAGGTACACGAAGTACAATTAGAGGAGGAAATAGATTATTATGTCAATATAATGTTTGGTTACTCAAACAATAAGGCGATCCAAAATAAATCATGGAAAGAAGTATTAATTGAGGGACTCAAAACATTTCCTAAAGCTACTATATTATCATTCGTTGTGTCTTCTGTTATATTTATGGAAGGCTATAATACTAATCTTACTGGGGGATATTATGCATTTCCCAACATCCTAGAGAAATATGGTAACTACTATCCAGGCTCAGGGTATAAGGTATTATCTAAATTAAAGACGGCAATCAACTTAGCTAATGCCCTTGCTGATATCATAGGTGTGGTAGCTTCTGGTCTTGTGGCAAAGAAATTTGGTTACATTAAATCATTAAAAGGGTGTTTGTTACTAATTGTTGGACTTATATTTATGGTTATATTTTCCGAAAATGTGGTGTTAGCTGCTGGTGAAGTATTATTGCGCATACCATGGAGTGTATTCCAAACACTGAGTATTTGTTACGCTATGGATGTTTGTCCCTTCGTATTAAGAAACCATTTGACAGCATATCTTAATTTGTGTTGGCTAGTTGGCCAGTTGGTTTCATTACTTATTATGAAGGGAGTAATTTCAAATGAGATCAAATATATTAAAAAAATACCTTTTGCACTTCAATGGTACTGGCCAATACCTATAATAATTACAATTTTAATGGCTCCAGAATCTCCACGGTGGCTAGTAATGAAAGGTAAGTTAAAAGAAGCTATTACTTGCTCCCAAGAATGATAAATTGGTAGAAATGAGTTTAAAAACAATCCAATCAATTTTGAAAGAAGAAGAGAGAATTCAATCTAGTCATTCTTACTGGGAATGCTTTAAAGGAAATAACTACAACCGTACCAGAATTGCAGTAATCGTGTGGCTTATTCAAAATATCACGAGTATTTTTTTTCTATACTTATCGACATATTTCTTTGAGCAAGCTAACCTTCCATTTCATATGTTACTAACTTCCAATATCACACTATGTTTTTCAATCGTGTTAGGTAAATTTTGTGCATGGGTTGTCTCTCAAAATTCAAGCAGATATCAAATATACTTCACTGGATTATGTACCCAATTTTTCATCTTAATTGTCATTGGTATTCTTGGGTTTGCTCATAGTATGAGCTATTCTTTAATAGCTTCATTTTTTTTGGTTTTCAACATAATCCATGAGTCAGTTGCTCGTCCACTATATCAAAGCTTTATACAGGAGGTTCCATCGTCAAGACTACGTATGAAAACTAACATCATTGTTCTTAAAATTTCTCATATAGGAGGGATCATTATTGGAAGTATGAATCCACATTTATTAAATTCTAATAGTTGGAGTTCAAATGCTAAGTCTGGTTTCTTTTGGGGATGTATTGCATTAACAGTTACTACCTTGTGTTATTTTGAGTAACTGGTATCGAAGAAAGGGATACTCGGAGTGGCAGATGTTGTAATTGACCCTAAAATCCCAAGTCAGACCTTCAAAACAAGTAATGCTCTCGTGATTGAAAAAGGTCAAAAGCAAGAAAATATTTGTGACTAATTGCAGTTAAGCCCTGCTAAAATGTTCTTAATTTATATCTTGGTTGGCAAGATATTTTCGTCGCATTTTCAAACATAAATTGTGTTGTTACTCTTATATATATAAATTTAGAAAATAGATTCTAAAAATTGATGTTTGGTTTTAAATACAAATTTGATTGTATATATGGTTTAAGAGATATATTCATATTGAGCCTCAAATCATTTCATTATATTTCGACGATTTATTTCTCTCATCATCTAATGAATTGAGTAAATTAAATCGTGATGAGAACAATTACATTTATCTCCCACTTATATTAAAGACGAAATATGAAGTGGTCTGAGTTGTGTTACTAGACTGCTTTAAATGTAAATAATTAAGTGTATGCTTTTTCTTTGAGTAGATCGAGTGCTGAAAGGATGACACCCTAAGAGTTAATTCTAAATCTATATAAAAAGTAAAAATGAAAAAAAGAAAAATAGTCTGACTATAATATACACCCCATCCTAGCTTTTATCTTAGGAGTAAAATTGGCTTACCCCAAGTTTCACGACTTCATTGCCAATATAATAACTGTTTATGGCTGACTGTAGAATTTATTTAATTCAGCACTTTAAATAATATACTACCTTGAGGTAATGAATTTGTATCAAAATAACTTTTTGAGCTAGTCATTGATTGTGAAACTCAAGTCTTATACCGCACTACAAGGCACTTAAACACTGTGCCAGCTTTCTAATATTATAAGAAATGATAAAACCCTATGATTAGGGGACATATATCAATTTCTGTAAATATTTTTGAGGAACTAGTAAACTAGAAAAGAATTAATATAATGTATGAATTCTTATCAAATATATTTAATACTCTAAAAAGTCTGCTTTGAAATGATATAAGTAATATATCATTATCAAAGTCTATGTATGTTACTTTTTCTCTATCCACTTCCAGATTTTAACTGCATGGGGATCCACAGTGACATTGAAGTTGCCATTTACTACACTAGTTTCATTGGTCCACAAGTCTTTCGAGTTGAATGAAGAATGAAGAAATCCTTTGTTGGTCATAAAAACATCGACGTAATCAATGAGAATTTCTTTCTTTTCATTTCTGCTGTTGAAAACTGTCACCACAAATGATCCATCACTCAAGACATTTATAAATACAGATACACCATCCTTCTTAGTAACTCTATTACCAGGTGAAGAGAGATCCTGGTTCACAGCAATTACTTCTCTATTGGTAATAATTCCGAAGTCCTCGTCACTCATTGCCGTAACATCATTTCCTAAAAGTAAAGGACTTTTCAAAATAGCCCATAAGGTGAAATGAGATTTGTATTCTTCAAAAGTCATACCACCATTTCCAACTTCTAACATATCTAAATCATTCCAACCATAGTCTGGCCCTGCCTTTTGACCAAGGGGAATTGCTTTCTCCAAGATATTAACCATGGAGCACATATGACCTGGTATTTTATCACAGTCATAATCCTCACATGGACATCTATCATCGTATTTATCAAAATTGTCATAGATATCACCACTGATTCTCCAAGAATTACTTAAAGTCGAGCCCCAATTCCACACAGCATCTTCTCCCCATTGGCATAATGAATAAAAAACTGGTTTTCCAGTGTTTTTTAAAGCTTCAGCCATCTTATTATATCTTTCATAACTGATTCTAGGAGTACCACTATATCCTTCATTAAAGCAATTATCGTATTTTAAGTAATCAATATCCCACTCGTTGACAAAAGTTTCAGCGTCAATAACCTCATAATGCAATGAGCCTGGGTAACCTGCACAAGTATACTTTCCCGCAGATGAATACATACCAAATTTAAAGCCTAGCTCATGAATTTTATCTGATATATACCTCATGCCATTAGGAAACTTCAAATAGTCTATGACCATTTGTTGAGTTTCGCTATCTCTTTCCTTTAAAGCGTAACAATCATCAATAATAATATATTCATATCCATAATCTTGCAATCCTAACTCATACATTTTTTCAGCAGTTGATAAAATTACGGATTCATTAATATTACATCCATACTTATTCCAAGTATTCCACCCCATTTGAGGCCTATTTCCCAAGCCATTATCATAGGCAGTTACAAGTCCTAAAATTGAAAGCAATAAGTTCAATCTCAACATATTAAAAGCTTGTAAGTAACAATCTTTTTTATTTTCAAAATGAGCCAGGTATTTATAGTCCCAGTTTACTTTCTGGTCATTTTCATAGTTCATATTTTGAAGAATGCACCTTAATTCCGATAATTCGCATTCGTATGCAACGTTACATCAAAAAATTATTTCGAATTAATATTATAATGTCATGTTGTATAACAATTCCAGATACGTGTATGAAACTCTTTCCCCAGTCCAACCTGATAATCAAAAAAATATGTATACTTCGCAACAATATTTTTTTTTTTCGCAAATATTTTCGTAATAATTAGGTGAGATTAAAGTTGCACGTTTGTTGCCGCAAAAAATATTACCCCTTCCTTCCCTAGATAGTACTTGTGGGGAATGAAGAGTTGTCTTATTTCCCCAATCGTTGTATTCCTGAGAAGATATTCCTTATTATCTCAAGGGTGGGAATTTAACGGAAAAAGAGTAAAATTTATTTATTCTTATTATTCAGATGGTTTTAAAGTTAATAAGCATAGTAGATGTTGCAATTAAATGGATTATTTTTGCTCCACCTTAACAAGGTCTTTAACAGATTTTGGGTTAGTGATTTATTAGCTTAAAATCATAGTATGCCATCTGATGAAATACGATCGTTCCTTTAGCTATTCTTATGTCGTCATTTGCCTTTTACAACCTAAGAAAGATTCTATGAAGGCATAAATTTCGCATACTGGTCACATGTGTTTTGGGAGTCTGTCAGAATCTGGTCATGTTTTGTGAACTACTGGTTATAAGAAATATATCATTACTACTTGATGCAAAATTACAGAACCGGTTGTATATTGATATCAAGTTCGCGACTACTTATGATATTTTTCTATGCATTTCTTGAATATGTTTTCCAATCCATTGATGAATAAAACCCTGTTCCAAGCGATCGTGAAGGGATATCTGAAGAGATACCTGAAGAAGATATTTTCAATTTTGAAATAAATAAACGGGAATAATTTACTAATAGTTTTAGTATATTTTTTTTCAGTTCAGCGAACAACATCAATGTGCTTATTTCATCCGTAGTAAATTAAATGATTGGGTTTTTTTAGCTAAGTATGAAAATATGAGCTAATTATAGAATTATTTTCAATCCAAAGAATTATTCACGCAAGAAATAAGAAACATTTTTGAACTAGTTATTTTGCTGCATTAAATTAGATTATTTGATAATTAAGTAGCATACGGACTTAATTCATCCCCCTGAAGTAAATTTATAGGGCCTACATCTGGTATTTCGTAGATCTCCTCCGGTGGATCTATATAGCACTCATTTTCTAAATCCATTATCTTATAAAATTTACCGTAATTATTAAACATTTCTATAAGTTTGTAGTAACCTGTTCAGCACATATTCTTTTTGCAATTATATATAAATTTACTTCTGGTTTCATTCCTTCAAAAGCATTGATATCAAAATGGCTATTGTATCCATGTATACATATAATGGAGATGTATAAAATGTTATTCATTATTAAAGGCTGAATCCTGATATATTCACTTAAAAATATTTCTTCTATTTTTGGAAACACCTTTTTGGTGTAGATTAAAAATGGTTTGTATTTGTTAAAAGTATTTATATTTTTTGTCGGATCTATTAGATTTTGGACAACGTCAAATTGTTGATATGATTCAGATTTATAGCCAAATCAGTGTTATTGATCATCATATAATTAGTGAACTCCTCTTCATGATATTCCCTCACTTTAAGGTTATTTTCATAATTAAAATATTCATAATTTGGTATAAATCTATTTGAATAGGACTCAATCTGCTTGTCATAATAACTACAAAACTCTGTTTTATCTCTCTATCCAATATATTTATATTCAATTCATCAACCAAGCTCATATATCTAAAGTTACATTCATCCTTTTTAAGCAAGGATATTCTACCGTCAAGACTTCGAATAACTTTAATTGTTTCATATATCGAATCTAGTATGTGAATAAATTGTCTCGTTCCAAATATCTACTCACTGCATACAATAAGTCATAACATGAATGTAATCTGCAGTTTGCAAATAATTTGATATTATCACGGATAATAGCAACACATGCTATTTGAGCGAACACAACTTCATTATAAACCAAATTATTTGGTAACCAATGGTCCCTATTTGCAATTATTTTATAGCAGGTTTCAATACTAGGAAACTTAAAGTTGTGCCATAATTTTTCCTCAAAATCATAATATGGAGTCATTACATTATTAGATAATAAAATGCTAGCCATTGAATTATTTATTATTTCGTATCCCCTTTTATAATAGTCAATACAAAATAATTGATTGATGTGGCATCCATTTAATATAGCTAATTTAAGATGTTTGTTACATGCGTTTGAATCATCCAAATTTATATTGGTTTTATCAAGCTCATCAAAGAATTCCAAATAACCATAATAAGCCAACTTCTCTAATATTTGAATAGAGCAGTCCATAATATACGTAGTTTTATCTAGTGATTAAGAAGGTGTATAATGGGATTAAATACTGCAAATTTCTAGGTCATTCTCAATATTCTATTTCCTTGCTCAGGAGGTTGAGTCAAAACTAAGCATGACTCATTAGCTTAGTTTGAAGAAAACCCAAATGATATAACTAGGCCAATAAAGCAGATATGTTTTACCAATAACGTGTTTACTATTCTCTGTACTAAGTTTCATTAATAACCATCTATTGTGATTGTATAGATGTTAGAACCACCAGAAAAGAGTGCGCGTTGGAGATAAAAGATGCTCGAGATACACGTTCTACAAACACTTAATGCTAGTGATCGTAGAAAAAATACATTGGCATTTCTTGTTTGCTTATACTTCAGGGAGATATGATATTTATAGAATAAATGATACGTATATTATTCGATGTTAGAACTAAAAAATTCATTAGTGCATAATTGAGGAATAATTGCGGAGTAAAAAAATCTAAAACTAATAGAACTAATATTCTTAATGAAGAGATGATTAAGGTTAAAGATTGGCTCCTATAAAAATTTTTCACAATGTATATTTGAAGAAAGGATTCTCCTTATCTGTGTAATCAGCAAATTCATATTCCCTTTCCTTTACAGTATTATCCAAGGTAAGTAACTTTTCCTTTTTCATCCTATTTTCATTCCAGAATATATAATAAAGAGCTATCAAGAATAATAAACTTACAGAAAATGATACTACAATAGCTACCTTGGCTCCCACATATCCAGGGTATTGATTATCATTGTAAGCTTGGGGTCCTGTCAAATTTCCAATACAGTAACCTATGAGATAAATTGCATTAACAGTACTCTTTTTGGTTGTGCCAGCAACGTTAGATGAGAAACAAGATAATGCACAAATCATTCCTAATGGGGATACATTCATGATATAAAATCCTGCAAGCATAATGGATGTATTTCTACTGAACGCCAACATACACGCTCCCAAAAGTGTAATGGCAGTTGCAGCAATAGCAATAACTATTCTATGTTTAACCCAGCCTATATTATAAAAATAGGCAAGTACTACACATCCCCACATATTTATCATGTCACATGGTATGTTCATAATCAAAGACTTTTCAGTTGAATATTTGAAGTCATCATTTAATAATATGGAACTAAAAACTCCCAATCCTCCATTGGGGCTCATGTTTGCAAATCCAAAGAAAAAAAGAATCCAAGTTTTGTAATCAAGAATTGCTTCTATAAACTGGTATTTTTTAAATTTCTTTTCACCCAAACTTTGCTTATTATCTCTTACTCTGTCCACAACTTGCACCCTTTCAACTTCACTCAAAACCCAAGCACTGCTGGGACTATCTGGAATATGAAGATAAAAAGCAACTGAGAACAAAATTGTTGTTAGCCCACATATAACATATAGAATTTTCCAAGGGTCTACACTCCAGTTACCAACTCCGTGGACATATAATCCGTAAGCGATCAAGCTTGCTAATGTATCTCCAATTCCACATGCAGCAAACCAAAGAGTCATTCTGAAGAATTGTTCTTCTTTTTTCCACCATTGAGATGTTAACATGATCATAGATGGTGTTATTGCCGATTCAGCACACCCCAATAAAGTTCTAAGAGTTATGAATCCAGCATAATTAGCCACAGGATGTAAACAAACAAAAACACCCCATACAAATATGAACAATGCCGTCGTTTTAGCTATGGGGAATTTCTGCAAAAGATACGATGCTTGAAATTCGAAGAAAAGATAACCGATATAAAAGGCAGTTCCAGACCTGCTATATTGATCTCCATCCATCTTTAAGTCTTCCATGATTCCCATAATTGATGCATACGAACTAGTCGCTTTATCCATATACTGAATTGAATATAAGAGAATGAAAAAAGGCAACAACATCAAGTCTATTTTCATTAGCAATTTTCTATCATCTTTTTCATCAAGTTCAAAATGCTCAGTTTGTTCATACTGGCTTGATCTTTCACTTTCACATTCCCCTACTATCACCGGCTCTAATTTTGGTGAAGACATTTTTGTGATAAATGTGAGCATTCATTTAGCAAAACGATTTCTTTTGCATTTATATTTAAGTTCGTTATACATTTTTAGAATCGGTATATCAACTCAGCTTTTATCATGGATTATTTCAGACAAATTTTGGGTTGCTAGTTGCGCTAGCTCAAATATAGAGCAATAAATTAGGACCATGGCTCTATTTAGACGTCTTTTTAGCCTACGTTTCACCGAGTACGGTATATGAGTATGATCGATAGGGTGCTTCCATGGTACTTCGCGAATTGTATAAATTGGGTTCATGCAACAAATCCCCTCGCATTATCTCTCACAAATATTTTTGAAGAAGGTTAACCCAATCCAACTCTTATAGATCAAACTGATTTTCCCCACAATTCTCTATATACATAGATTATACTTGTAGATTAAAGTATATTCACCTAAATCTGATATATTTTTGTATTATTAATCTATGTGGGGTTTTGGTTCCACCTTCAATCCTATTTATATTTCACTTTAATAAAACATCATGCAATATTTTTAAAGGAGATTTAATTTATTGCTACCATTGGCTGCTCAGTTAGTTAGAAAAATCATCGATTTTTGTATTTTTATGTATAAAATATCTGGTAATATAGATGTGTGTTTTTATTATATCATCTTTTAATTTCAAAGGCGATCTAACTATATAATGGAACAGCAAAGCACGGTGTTAGAAAAGGACGCATCAATTCTAGTAGTGGGAGCAGGTACTTTTGGATGTTCAACTGCGTTGCATTTGGCAGGAAAAGGATATACCAATATCACATGTATGGATAAATATCCTTTTCCTTCATGTATGTCAGCTGGAAATGATATCAATAAGTCAGTGGGGTGTTTTGAAGATATTCCCGGGGAAGATACATCAACAAGGGATAGATTGAAGCAAGAGGCAATTCATTTATGGAATACTGACCCAGTCTTCAAACCGTTTTATCACCCTGTAGGTATGATCGTTGCGGCAAACCTGGATGAACCTTTGAAGGATACCAAAAGACTAAGTGAACTTAGGGAGAAGAATAATTTAAAACCATTCAGATATTTGTCGAAACCAAATGAATTCAGAGAAATAGTTCCTGTTTTGACTGGTCCGTTAGAAGGATGGAGGGGATATTATTATGATGAGGATATTCCAAAGCACGGCTGGGTTAATGCCTGTAATGCTATGATATCTGCTGCGAAGGAGGCGCATAAACTTGGAGTAAATTTTATAGGTGGTGAAAATAGTGCTGTACTCGAGCTAAGTATTGACAAGGAGTCTGGGGAATGCATTGGTGTAAAAACTAAAGATGATCAGATTCATGTTGCAGAAAAGATAATTTTATGTGCTGGTGCAGGTACTGATCTCATATTAGATTTTGAAGGTCAGCTAGAGGCAAAATGCTTCACCTTAGCGCACATCTACATTGAGCCCGAAGAAAGGGAGAAATACTCAGACTTACCTGTAATCTTTAACGCAGAAAAATGTTTTTTCTTTGAACCCGATGTAAATGGTGAGATGAAGATTTGTAATGAATTTCCAGGGTTTACAAATATCGATAAAAAAGCAGGCATATCTATTCCAGTTAAAAAAGATGGAATTCCTAAACAATCAGCAGATGAAATAAGAGATTATCTTAAAGAAACAATGCCAGAATTAGTTGATAAAGAATTTGTAAAATCAAGAATATGTTGATGTACTGATTCACCAGATCGTCAATTAATACTTGATTTGCATCCAAAGTATTCAAATGTAATTTTAGCAACCGGTGATTCAGGAAGAAGTTTTAAAAGTATATCTCTGATTTAACTATTTTGGGAAGAGAGGGGTTGAAAGAAAAAGACAGAGAAATATGGAAATGGAGACCAGATATATCAAAAGATAGAGATACAAAACAAGGTAGATGGGGAGGTTCAGGTAAAGTAGATGATTTGAACGATGTTGGTGACTAGGAGTCGTAATTGAAGTATAACTTATTCATAGGTGATAAGTATACACAAATTTTTTCATTAGTTGTCATATAAATCTGATAAAATAATATTCTAATATGTATAACGTTAATTATTAGTTAATAATGTTAATACATCACATCTCGTAATCAAGTAATTTATGCGTTATATAATTAATAGTATAGTCCAATTCGGAAATTTCATCATTTTGTTACAGAAAGGAGACTATCATATAAGTTTAAAAATAAAATATCACAAAACCAAATTGATGCAAAATTACAGAAACGTATGATACACATAATTAGAGTGTGAAATACTTTTATTACCAAATCTTGCCAGAGTGATGGAATTGATTTTTTGGCCATGAGTTGGGATGGATTTTCTAATAAGTCACCTACAAGCATGGTCATTATCACATCATACCTATTTTCCATAAGAATGAATTACTACCATTCTTTAATAGCTGAATCAACTTCCGGAAGGGGAACATACATAAAGGATACCACTATAATATATGCCACATGCCTCAATTTCAAGGTCAATATCTTGCGGTCTAATCCGGTGAGTAAAGTGTTTTGTTAAACCACTTATCGAAATCATGATAGCTAATTTCATAAACTTTTTTTAATACATTTATTATTTTTAATGAGTAAATGAATAATAAGAAAATCTACCGTTGGAAATAATGTCGTGTTTTTTCACACAAATGCAGTATATAATATACTGCCTTCCTACGGAGTTAATACTATGTTGATATGGCGATAACGGTATTAAATACTGTATACAGTTGATCCTTATTCGTGATGACAAAACATTGGTCCCCAAAATAATATCACTTGTTCCGATCGATATGTTGTAATCTGTATCAAAAAAAAAGAAGTGCCGATTTTATGCTAATAAAAGTAGTGAAAAATTAGTAATTTGCTTACAGAGAAGAAAAGTTCTTAACATGATTATAATTTTTAAAAAAAACCTAACCCACTAATAATTTTGCAACTTTTCGGAGAGTTTAATTATATGCAAGTTTTAATCCCAGTTTGTCAATGGTCTTCCGGTAATATGTTTTGCATATAAATATCTAGCTGGAATGGTACAAATGGTGGCTAAATCTCTCATATAAATACAAATTTACTTAATTATAAAATAAAAAATTAATTAGAATTCATAATATAATTAAATATGATCCCAGAAAAGTTTAAAGGTTTCGGCTTGGACAAGTCCAAGAATTGGAATGAATTAAGATTAGTGGAATACGAACATAAGCCATTGAGTAAAAATGATATAATCATAGAAGTTGAATGTTGTGGTGTTTGTGGAACTGATGTTCACACTCTCAAGGGTTCATTAATTCCACAACTTCGTGATGACCTTGTTGTTGGTCATGAAATGGTTGGAAGCATTGTTCATCTAGGTGAGAATGTGAATGATTTCAAAATTGGTCAAAGAGTGGGCATTGGACCAATGTGCAACTCTTGTATGGAATGTAAAGAATGCTCAAATTCTAATGAGCAGTATTGTTCACAAATGGTAAATTCTTATAATTGGGTTGACCCACATGCTAATAATTACGTTACACAAGGGGGGTATGCCAATTTTGCTATTGCTAATGAAAATTTTGTATTCCCAATTCCAGATGAGATACCTTCTTCTGTTGCGGCACCAATGATGTGTGGTGGGCTCACTGTCTTTTCACCAATGGTCAGACATTTTGGTTATGATTTGACGGGGAAAAAAATTGGTATTCTTGGAATTGGAGGTTTAGGACATTTAGCAATTCAGTTTGCTAATGCACTTGGAGCAGAAGTCACTGCTATTTCTCGATCATCCAAAAAAAAAGAGGACGCCTTACACCTTGGTGCTATTAACTTTATTGCAACAGGGGAGGATAAGGACTGGCATCATAAATATAACAGTAAGTTTGATATGATATTAAACTGTGCCTCGGAGTATACTTCTATCAACTTTACTGACCTATGCTATTCTTTAGCATTTGAAGGAATTTTACATAACGTTGGAATAGGCTTAGAACCATTTACTGTTTCCATGATTCCAGTCTTAATCAAAAGCATTAAGATTTCTGGAAGTGCTATTGGTAGTAAGAAGGAGGCTATCAAAATGTTCGAACTTGCTGCAACGCATAACATTAAAACCTGGGTCGAAGAAATACCTTTATCTCCGGAAAACTTGTCAAAAACTTTGTCTAAATGTGAAATTGGTAGTGTTAGGTATCGGTTTGTATTTACCAAGTATAATGAGACTTTTAAAACAAGTCGACTCTAGTGGTTTAACTAGTATAAAACTTACTTCCCTAATACTGGAATATTATATTGTAGTTTTTTAGCTTTTATAGTTTCTTATATTATGTTCTTAGACAATTCCTAATTATAATGCCATTATATCAACTAAAATTTTAAATAAGCTATGGCTTAAAAGGAAGGTATATGAAACAACATGATTATTATATTACGGAATTACTATATTAAGATTAAGATTTGTTGCAAAGTACCTGAAGTTACTTAGAGGTGAATACTGAGGAAGATTTAATACGTTAACAGGGGTAAAGGATACCTAAGGAATGAATAGTTGAATTCAAAGATGGAAGACTTAGGAGATACAATCTAATCGCCATCCTGGTTTTAGACAAAAGAATGGAATTATTGAATACTATGATGAATAAATAGAAGCTAAGCTCCTTTGTATGATATTGAAGATATAAAGTTTTAGTGAATCACAATACTTTGGAGCTTTTCGTTAGAATAAAGCTATATTAAAGCAATTTCAAGTAATATTTACACGACGGCATTTAAATATTGTTTCCATTTTACTAGTAAGATGAACTTATTGACGGATTACTCATTAGCTGGCTATTATTTTAGGCGATAAATTCATTCAAGCCTAAACTGTAATCTATTCTGGTAATATAATTAAGATTTCCTCTTTTAAGATTCCTAGAAAATCCTTTGATTACACCTTGAAGATTGATTGAGTTACTAGCTTTAAGTTGGAAAACATGAATATTGCTGATGGAGTCTTATTTCAACGGCGGCATGGTACGTTATATCAACTATGACTTGTATAAAAGAATTGAAGTAAAGTTATAGATGATATAATTAAATATCAAGATGAGGACATAGAGATAAGGCAAGCCAGATGTTCATACGTCATAAAGTAACATAACTCCACTATCTAATTGAATGAAAGAAGGATACCAAAGCTAATTTACCATAACGAAGGCTTGAAGAAGAATATTTCTTCCGTTTTAATCTAATCTAAATTATGTATACATAAGACTAATCTGATAGTAATAGTCAGAATAATTTTAATATAGCAAATGACAATACAAGAAGTTATTATATAGAATTAGGCAAAAGAATGGGATATAACTAGATTACTAAAATAATCAAAAGAATTAAATTTTTCTTGGACAGATTGAAGCGAGTCTCGAAAGAAGCCTCTGCTTTCTAGATAATGATCGAAATGCTAAATAAATTGATTCTAGAATTACCCTTATTTAAACAAATTTCAAACAACTATGAGGGTAACAATGACATTATTTGTAATATTGAAGGACTACTTTAGCAAATCTTTCACCATAATACCTTGCGGTCTTCAAGTCCGCTTCTCGAGGAATTGGAACATCTTTGGGTGCGTCATGGTAACTTTGAGTAGCTAGACCAGAAAACCATCCTCCTATATTATATGCCTCTTAAGAGTCTTATTGTTTAGAGTAGGAAGACCAAGCGGTACCCACAATAACCCTTGTTGGGTAGAGTATGTCATCAACTGGAATAAGGCTCCTTGCTTA
>JAKVQU010000039.1:0-93720 GCA_030462985.1 Schwanniomyces sp. yHRVM31
CCGCCCGTGAAAAAGACCAATTCAGAACCCCTAGTCTTATATTTCCCTATGGGTATTGAGGCAATAAGTGGTAAACAAATTACCAAGTACATATCTAAAACTGTAGCGGGTCGAGATACTGCAGGTAATCCACTTAAAAAAGAAAACTGGGTGTCAAAGAGTGTAACACACCTAAAGAGGTATAACGGCGATAACCCATTTTATAGTAAGCTTATTCCAGTTGAACAACACGAGGATCATTTTGAGGCCATTTCTAAATACTTGACAAAAATTAGGAGTGATGAAATTAAATTTGACAAAGATACTCCTGTATCCGAAAACAGCAAGTATAAGTACTGGTTAGAAATCTAGTACAAATAAGATTGCTAAGATTTTATGTAAATATGTATTATAGAGCAAGCGTAAAAGTTTGCGATGGTGCTTCACGCCATTCTTCATGCAAGGAGTTGTGTGTGGTTGAAAGCGCGATGTAGAAAAAAAATCGTACATTAACAATGACTTAGAAGTTCGATGTTTACATAGGTATATTAATTAAATATATTTCCTATTCTTAAAGATTATTGCTAATATATTGTAAATATGTTAAGAAGCCAGAGCATATCTAATATAAGTGAACAGAGAAAGTCTAAGAGTGGTTTTCTAAATGCCTTGAGACCCAGGAAAAATAATGAATTGAATATAGGAGCTACAAAGTTACAGAAAAAACCGAGGCCGTTGAGTTCTTCAGCTTCCTCTATAAACTTGAATCAAAAATATAATGAAGGGTTGGAAGTAAAGAGTTCATATACAACCACAATCGCAAGAAGAAGAACAGGAGTCAGCAATAAGGAAAACTATTCGGATTCAATACAGCCAACTGGAAATTTAGATTCCAGCAAATTGTCTAATAAGAATAAAACATTGAAAACAAGATCTAGCGCTCCAAATTTAAAAAGGCAATCTATGTTAATAAGTAATCCAATTGTTACTGCCATAATACCCGACGAAATTGAGCAGGACTTTTCTAAAATGCTTTCTGAAAAGGCCCTGTTTGACAATGATTATCTCAGAAACGTGAACTCTTCGGATACATTATATTCGATTGATGATATTAATGATGAACAATATTCAATAAAATTGATTAACTTTGATGAAGGAGATCCAATGAGTGATAGTGATAGTTTTTCTACCCTTCATAGGACTACAAATATGGATGATATAAACGGATTTGTAATGCAAATTGATCCAAAACAAGAAAAACTCCCTATTAATAATCGCAAATCGATAGATTTAGAAAACCTAGAGGCAGAAAAATTAGTTAAAGTCTTAAATTGTGAAAAAGATTGTTTTGTTTCTAACTTGGCATTAATTGAAAACGCTATATTTTTAAGTTCAGCTGGAAAGACTGATTATAACAAGAAAACATGCCCCCTTTTAGATGATGTAGACAGTGAAATAATGAAGTCTTTGAAGGAAGACACTTATAATGAGCAAAATGATTATACCATTACTATATAATTAATAGTTATGTATTATAAATTTATCTATTATTATTTTGAATTATGTATTAATAAAAAATATTCCGAATTGATCTATTGTATTCGCGATCCTTTACTACGAGCTCGTACATTTTTTGACTCGCTTAATGCATGGAAACGTGAAATCGCATAGCCAATAAAAATTAAAAAAATGCGATTTCTGTGGATCGAACACAGGACCTTCAGATTTTCTGTGACTAAAGTTAACTTCAGTCTGACGCTCTCCCAACTGAGCTAAAACCGCAAATAAACCCACGGCGGGAGTCGAACCCGCAATCTTTTGATTAGAAGTCAAACGCGTTAACCATTACGCTACGCAGGCTTTCTTGTTACAATAAATTTACCTATGTATTTATATTAAACTGATAGAATTTCAAGTTCATCATTAATAAATAATTTGCAGTCCTATTATTTATAATTAGTTTATAAATTAAAATTTCAAGTACTATATATAATAATTAAAATATTGTTCGGTTCAATTATTATAATTATTGTATTTGTAATTATATAATTTCTAAAGTTATGAAATTTTTCCAAAATAGATGCAAATTTAATTTGGTTTTAAAGATGGACTGAAGAGGCATCGTTTAATCTTCAAAAGTCTAAATTAAAATTCTTGAATAACAACCCAATAAAAATAGCTCGTATCTATCAATTATTAAAGCTTGACATAAGAGCTACAAATAATTCACCGTTTGATCTGAGAGTTACCGGCCCGAATATGTTCAACCTGTATACGGGAAAATAAAATTTAAATGAATTGTTAGATAATGGATAAAGTAAATATATAGAGAGGAAAAAAAAAGGGAAATATAATGTTTACGACGAAAACACATGCATTGCGAAGGTTTACTTTGCAGAATGTAAGGTTTATAGGTTCATCTACGAGAATTGGAAAAATAAAAGGTAACAATTTGAAATTTTTTGGGGGAATTCTTGCATCAACATTAATAACTGGTGTTTTTGCTTACCAATATGGAAAATATTCTATTACTCTTAATCCTCCATCAGATCTCTTTCCCCTAGAATCTGTTACAAAATTATCTTCATTATCTCCTCCAAAATATTGCTCTGACAAGGAATTTAATGTTGCAATAGAAGAGCTAACTATTTTGTTAGGAGAAAATAGAGTATTGAATTCACCAGTTGAAATTGAATACCACACAAAAAATGAATTTACAACTCATCCACCACTTTCCCATGAGAGACCAAGATATGTTATATATCCAATGTCGACCCAAGAAGTATCTGAAGTAATGAAAATTATTTATAAATATAATGTACCAGTAGTGCCCTATAGCGGTGGTACGTCCTTAGAAGGACATTTCTATTCTACAAGACCTGGTATTGTACTTGACACGTCAAGAATGAATAATATACTAAAAGTTAATCATGACGATCTTGATGCTGTAGTTGAAGCAGGAGTCAATTGGCAAGATTTAAATAAAGAGTTAGAGTCGTCTAATTTAATGCTAGGCACTGATTGTGGTCCAAATGGTTTAATATCTGGTATGATTAATACAAATGCTTCTGGAATTAATGCCTCTAGATATGGGGCAATGATATCAAATGTAGTTTCTGTCACTGTTGTTTTAGCAGATGGAACTATCGTTAAAACAAAACAACGCCCTAGAAAATCGAGTAGTGGTTACAATTTAACTGGATTATTTATTGGAAGTGAAGGAACGCTTGGAATTGTAACCGAAGCTACAGTGAAACTACACGTAAAACCAAAATACGAGACTGTGGTAGTTGGCCAATTTCCTTCTATTTTAGATATTACGAACTCTGTTGCACAATTATTCAGGACTGGAGTAAACCCAAATGCTATGGAGCTATTAGATAAAGATATGATGCATTGTATTAACTATAGTGGTTATTTCACACGTGAGTGGTTAGAATGCCCAACCATATTCTTCAAAATAGGTGGACTTAATAAAGCCGTTGTAGACGAACAATTAAAAGAATTAAAGGAAGTAGCTCTCAAAAATAACTGTCTGAATATAATATTTGCAGAGAATAAAGAAGAAGAAGAAGAATTATTTTCAGCTCGAAAAAATGCATTCTATGCAATATTAAATTATGGTAGAAATGAAATAGATGAAAATATTCGTTTATGGGTCACTGATATAGCTGTACCTATTTCTAAAATGTCACAAGTCCTAGGAAAGGTCGATGAACTTATCAAGGATTCTGGATTACAAAGTGTTATTTTGGGTCATGTGGGTGATGGAAATTTTCATGCAGATATCTTTTACACCGAAGAACAGAAGCAGAAGTGTCATAAAGTTGTGGAAAAAATGATTCTATTAGGTTTAGAAAATGAGGGTACATGTACTGGTGAACATGGTGTTGGAAATGCTAAGAGAGGTTATTTGGTAAAAGAATTAGGCGAAGATGCTGTTTCTTTAATGAGGAAGTTGAAAATGTCTCTAGATCCTAAAAGATTGCTTAATCCAGATAAAGTGTTTAAGATAGACCCCACTGATAATGGTGATATGTAATTCAATAAGACAAATCATGCTCTGTGATAAAAAATGTACGCTTTGAAATTCCTATCACCATTCTTATCAAGAATTTTAAAATATAATTCATAGATAAGATCGATTGCTTACGATTAGAATACAATACCAAAGACAATCTTTCAATCATAGATAAGATATAGAATAGATAAGATTAGAATAACTCATATAGTTGAAAATTTTAATGTTTCATTTTCATTATCTACTTAATTCGCGATAAATGAATTCGCGATAAATGAAATAGATAACCAATGGTCAGCTATTATTACGTTTTCAGAAGCAATCTTAATATTATATCCACAATTAAGTTTGAATTATCCGATTGCAATATGCTCTATTTATCCGTGTCTCCAAATGGCTTATCGTATGCGGGATGTGGCAAAATTATAATTAGATTCACTCGATGAAACATCTTCTAAGAAGGCTTATAATCATATATCTAATAATAAGTATTTTTAAGATCACCTTAAAAATACTTCAAAACGGAATCTTATTGTCGGAAGAAAAGAAGAATAAATTACATGATGAAGCTAATAAACTCACTATATGTCCGTGGATACACGATAAAATTACTTTAAAACATTAAGAGAGCTGATTTGAAGTAATATTCTACTCATTAATTAGTATTATATTTTACCTTTTCTGTTTTTATCTATCCCAATTAAGAACCGATACACGTGATCAAGGGGTGTATGATCTAATCCACGTCACTTATCTTATCATCCAAGTGGTGTCGGGGTAATAAATTCTCGGGAAGAATACTGTCAACCAAATTCAATATTTAGCTTCAAAGTAAACAAACATTATTATACTTTATGGCACATTTTGTAATTTCACTTGCAATTAAAACTTTGAATTTCAACAGATTTGTATCTATTTGTCATAGTTACTGTGGTAATCCGCATATTTATTATCGTAGCAAAAGTTCTGCTTTTTTTCATTTACATACTTTTATCTTTGAAATTCTTGATAACACCCTCGTGCCGCATCAAATAATGTGATTATAGGGGTGCGATTGTGAATCTGAACGCTAATAGGATTGATAGGTTTATGTTCGCGAGGTCGTTATCGGCAAAAATTTGCGAATTTCATCGGATCTAAAATTTTTTTCTGGAGTTTCAATAATCTGAGACAGCAATAACAGAATTGTGATAAACATAATAAAAGCGAAATCAGACAATTTATTGATATTGTTAGTTTGTATATTCCTAGTGAAGACTGAGAGAAAAGAAACTAAATTTATAGTTTGGAATTTAGATATTTGTGTTTGAAATAAGTAGTTATCATGTCCACTGATGCAGAACATCTAGATAAAAAGTTGGAGGGTCTTTCACTTGTAGAGCACCAACTTAGACAAAGTGTGTCGGATGGCTATGGCAATAGACGAAGCTCATCTGGAAACTATGGAAATATTAGTTGCCAGTACACTGAAAAGCCAGAGAGGTCTCTTCTTTCCTCTTCTTTGGCGGGAGAAAAGCATTTTAGAAGGAAGGAAACAGGTATGGGAGGTATCTATTTTGGCTCTAACGTAGATGAAAAATTGGAGGAAGAGCTGGAGCTGGAAAATACTGAATACTACTCATCTAAAGAAAATGCTACAGGAGAAAATTTTACAGATGGACATCCGGAGCCTGAGTTATTAGCTAGTTCTGTAGGAAAAGAAATCGATGGCAGACTAGTACCTTCATCCTCTACAATTTCACTTTTATCATTAAACTCATACATGAACAATGAGTTAGGAACAAGTCCTAAATCAGCCACAACATATATGATGTCACCGAAAGCTGTACAAACAGGGTTTTCAGTCAATAACCCTCAATTTTTTAACCAACAACTTGCATACAAAGATCGTAAAGGCTCTTTTACTAATATTAGGAGTAGAAACTCATTAACACATTTAAACCAGAAAAGGCTCCAAACTTATCATACTTTGTCGTCTCCTTCTCCAATGCAATCGACTGATATGCAGTTTTTATCAAATTCTACCATCCAAAGCATCCCAATAAATCCCAAAGGAGCTGTAAATATACCAGACTCACCAAGCTTGAATCCAACATCCCTTGGAGGCTCTCCATCAAGATTCTGGTTGTCATCACAGACTCCACCAACTTCTATTGCATCATCTTTGAAAAGAAATTCTCGCTCTCAATTATACCAACTACAACAACAAATACAACATACACAACCCTTATTCATACCGAATGATAACAATTATACTACTACGATTAGAAAGAATGGAGACACATCACCACTTTTAATCCCTGTCCAAACACCCCTAGGGGATACGCCTATGACACCATTATTTTTAAATTCAAGTAATCCTAATAGTAATCAAGTAGATTCCTATTTTGATATTGGTGTAAATAAAGAGGAGTGCCTGACTACTATTGAGGATGATTATATGGAAGATAATATGGAAGATAATGAAGAATCTTTAATGATAGACGCATAAAAATTTGCAATTTGCTAAATAATACCATAAATATATTTATAAGGATTTAATACGAAATGTTTTGGAAGGTAAACGTAATGAAGCACATTTTAAGTAAAAATTTAAATATGGCTAATTTAATTATTGCTTAGCCAAATGCAGAATTTTGTAGAAATGCGATTCTAAAGTCAATACATGTGGCAAAAAAATTGGTTTATACTGTAAAAGTCATAGTAATGTCAACATATGAAAGTACGTTAAACTTCTTAAAAATTCTTGAACTTCACTAATGAAGAATAGATGAACATAATATAGCACACGAATCCAGAAGCTCTGATGTAGGAGGAGCTAGATCTCGTCAACATCAAACTTTAACATCTATACTTGATAACTTATTAGCTCAAAGCTCAAATGATTCTGAAAGACAAGAAGTTAATGCCGATCAATTCTCCAATGCTTTAAGAATTTTAAACTCGGAAGAGGGCTCTTCAGTAGCATTAAATTTAATTAACGTTTTGGAGAATTATCAAAGTTTGGATGGCCAGAATAGTAAAGGAGTATCTCAAGAATTCTTGGACTCTTTAGAGAGGGTGCCAATAGAAGTCTTAGAAAACAAAGATACCGCAGACTGTCCTATTTGTACTAATAGATTTATAGATGATAAATACCCACTTCTTGTTAAATTGCCATGCAATGTGCAACAAAGCGGAAAGCCAAAGGGCCACATTTTTGATCTAGAATGTATTGGACCTTGGTTAAAAATGAATTCTACCTGTCCATTGTGTAGATTTGATGTTTTAGAGGTAGATAAAAAAAGAAGAGAGAAAATTGAAGCTGAACTTAAAAAGTTGAAGGAAGAGGACTCGGAGGAAGAAGAAGATGAATGGGACGATTATGCTTGAACTTTTAGTAGTAATATGGTTAGCTTATTATGTCATTATTTATTATTTTTATTTATATATACAAGCTGATGTCCAAACATTATTTATTTATGTTCATCTATAATCTTTTTGAAGGTATCAGATTTTAATAATTCTTGTACCTTCATTGCAATTGGATCTTCAGAGTCTTTGTAAGCTTCCGGCAATTTAATATCTTCAGCTTTCAATTCATCTAATTTCTTGCTGAAGTCTAAAGATTCTCTGGAGGTAATATCAACCTGATACTTGACTCCTTCAATTGCATATTTATTTATAAATGAAAGCCATAAATCAATTACTTCAGGATTTGCATCAAAAGCTTCAAGCTCTTTTTTGAAAGTTGTTCTCTTGAAATTTTCTTTAGACTTTGCTTGTGCGAATGGAGACTTAATAACAGTATATAAACGTTTTTCAGTCTTTTTATTTTTAACTTTAGAAGTTGGAATTCCTAAATAAAAAGCGGTTCTGGCAGCAAATTCAGATGCTCTAACTAAATCGTTTTCATTATAACCATCGAATTTAAGAGTGGCTACGTGATCACCGTGAGTCTTTGGCAATTGTATAGGTTTATATTTTAATAATTCAACATTTATAGGAATAGGCCTCTTACTTATAGGATCAACCTCATCTTTACCTAGGAATTTCGGAAAGTATTCAAAATTTTCATTAATTAGGTTTTCTTGATAAATTTGATGTTCCAACTTTTCTTGTTGAACTTTCTCCACATACTCTTTAGGAGTGGAAAATTTCTTATTGAAACATGGCGAACGCACAGAAAAATAACGAACGGATCCAATATTAATTCTATTTCTTAACATAAACATGCTTCTGTTTGATTTAACTATGATTTACAATCTAGTTAATTTTTCATCTATATGGACGATGTTTAAGTTCCTACACGACCTAAGAAAATTACTATACCGGAAAATCAAAAATTTATTTTAGATGAGTTCATGGAACAAGTATATAGTGGGGGCCAGATATGGGTAAAGCTAGTAAGGATAAGAGAGATTTATATTATAGAAGGGCAAAAGAAGAAGGCTGGAGAGCAAGATCTGCCTTTAAGTTGCTTCAATTAAATGAACAATTTGACTTATTCAAAGGTGTAAAGAGAGTAGTAGATCTTTGTGCTGCTCCTGGTTCCTGGTCACAAGTTTTGAGTAGAGAATTATTCCAGAATCAGAAAGAAGAAGATGCTAAGATCGTCGCTGTTGACTTACAACCTATGACTCCTATAGATGGTGTAACCACCATTCAAGCAGATATCACACATCCAAAAACCTTGCAAAGAATCCTTGAAATATTTGATGGAGAATTAACTGATTTTGTATGTAGTGATGGTGCTCCTGATGTCACTGGTCTTCATGATTTGGATGAATATATACAAGCTCAACTTATACTATCCGCATTGCAATTGACAACTTGTATTTTGAAGCCTGGTGGAACTTTTGTTGCGAAAATTTTCAGAGGAAGAGATATTGATTTGTTATATAGCCAGTTAAGTTATCTTTTCGAAAAAGTAATTTGTGCAAAACCTAGATCATCTAGAGGCACGTCTTTAGAGGCATTCATAGTTTGTTTAGGCTATACCCCAAGACCAGGCTGGAATCCTGTATTAGAGCTTAACAAATCTACAGAAGAATATTTTGAAGACGCAAATATAGGGAAAAGTGGAAACTTAGAATATTTAGATTTACCTGATCCTGAAGAAAGATTAATCGCTAAATTTATTGCATGTGGTGATCTTAACGATGTTGATTCTGATGCTACCTATTCAATCGATAACTTCAATAGAATTGCATTAGATCCGGTGCAAATGCCAACAGCTCCCCCTTACAAAAAAGCATTGGAAATGAAGAGACGTGGTGATTTAGTCAGAAGATAAAAGCAGGGTTTTTAAAATGAATTTTAATATTTCAATGTTATTTAAAATCTAGAAAATCCTTTTATACATCAATGTATCTATACAATTATAATTCAATGTATTAAAATTAACCTAGAATCTATAGACTTAATAGAATTGTATTGAATTTATTTTTCTTCACCCTTGGCTAAACTGTCTGGTTTTAAGGTTGGGAATAACAAAACTTCTCTGATAGTGTTCGAGTCAGTTAAGAACATAGCTAATCTATCAATACCACAACCCCAACCGGCAGTTGGTGGTAAACCATATTCTAAAGCATTACAGAAAGTTTCATCAACCATTTGGGCTTCATCATCACCTTGAGCCTTTTGTCTGGCTTGTTCTTCAAATCTTTGTCTTTGGTCGAATGGGTCATTCAACTCAGTGTAAGCATTACAGATTTCCTTTGTAGCAACGAAAACTTCGAATCTTTCACATAAACCTGGCTTACTTCTATCTTTCTTAGCCAATGGAGACATCATTTGTGGGTGACCAAAGATGAATGTTGGGTTGATAGAAGCATCTTCTAATTCACCAACTAATTTATCTAACATTCTAGCATTAGTTAAAGGTGGTGGACATTCTAATTTATTGTCACGTAAGACCTTCTTAAGGAATTCACCAGTTTCTGCAGTATGTAATTGATCACCGGCTGGGAATGTAACATTGAAGACCTTTTCTAATTCTTCAATCATGTTGACCCTCTTCCATGGTCTAGTGAAATCTAAAGTTAAAGCTTCACCTTCTGGGCCATCTGGATGGTAGGAAACTTTATAATCACCGGTAATTTCCTTAACCATTTCAGAGAATAATAATTCAGTCATGTCCATCAAATCATAAACATCAGCATATGCTTGATAGAACTCACATGTAGTGAACTCTGGGTTGTGTGTCATATCGATACCTTCATTTCTAAATTGACGACCAATTTCATAAACCCTGTCCATACCACCGACAACTAATTCCTTTAAGAACAATTCTGGAGCAATTCTCATGAACATATCCATGTTCAAGTCGTTATGGTGTGTGATGAATGGTTTAGCAGTAGCACCACCAGCAATGACATTCATCATAGGAGTTTCAACTTCAGTAAAGTCTCTAGTGTCAAGGAACTTACGAATAAAAGAGATAATCTTAGATCTAACCTTGAAACGATCTCTAGTTGAATCGTTCATGATCAAATCTAAGTAACGCTTTCTATATCTAGCTTCTTGGTCCTTGAAACCAAAGTGCTCAGTTGGCAACATGTGCAAACAAGGAGTTAATAATTCTACGGAGGTAGCAAAGACAGAAAGTTCACCTTCACCACCTTTAGCTGGGTTGGTTCTACCTGGGTAACCAGTAACACCAATAATATCACCTCTTCTTAAGTATTCGTGTGATTTTTCATAAATTTCAAAAGATGATGCATCTTGAGCTTGAGCCATAATTTGGACTTGAACGTTATCACCCTTTAAAACATAGAATTTCAACTTAGAACCAGATTCTCTCTTAACCATGATTCTACCAGAAACTTTAACTTCAACATCTGTCAATGTTTCTCCCTTCTTTAAATGTTCAAATTTTTCAACAAATTCTGGTAATCTGGTAGAGACATGGAACTTATGAGGATATGGATTCAAAGCAGAGTTGTCAGCGTTATTCAATTGTCTCAACTCATCAATTTGACGAGATCTAATTTCAAAGTATTGATTTGGAGTTAAATCAGCTAATTGGTCCTTCTTCTTTGCAACCTTTGGAGCAGATGCTGCACTCTTAGCAGCTTTTTCAGCCTTCTTAGCTTCAATTTGTCTTTGCTTTTGTCTTCTCTTTAATTCAGTTTTAGAGACTCTTTCTCCAGTAACTTCATCTAAGTAAGTAGTTTGCAATGTTTCGCTTATTTCTTTAACTTCTTGAGACATTTTCAGTTAAACGCTTATAGTAGTTAATATCGTCTATGACTGATTGATATCTTCGAATTTTTTATCAAAGAAAAATTTTGAGAAATGAATTACATAATAAATTGAAATTTATTACATAACTGATTTCTCACTTCGTTCATAAAAAATTTAGTGAAAATCTTCTTACAGTAGAATCAGTAAGACATCTATAGTTAAAATGGCTTCTAAACAAGTGTATGTATAGACAAATGTATTAATATGCTATAATTGCACAAATACTAACGATTTCAGAAAAACTTATCAAAAACCGACTGCCACAACCATCCACATTCAGTCGAGTGCTTTATTGTCAATCATTAAGCACACATCTGAAAACTACCCTTCTTTATACTCAGGTAACTTATTAGGTTTTGAAGACGATAGTGGATCAATAGATATTTCTCATGCTTTCCCATACCCATACCCAGATCAGTTTGAAGGTGGTTCTTTAAAATCAAGAAGTGGTGGAAAATACCAACAAGATATTTTAGATGCTTTAAAGAAAATTAACTACGGTATTGAATTTCAAGGTTGGTTCCAATCTACTGTATCTGGAAACTTCGTAACAACTCAATTAGTTGACTCTTTAGTTCAACAACAGTTAGTAAACAAGAATACATTCATTCTTATCCACAACATGGCTTCTATTGGTAAAGAATTAGACATGAGAGCTATAAGACTATCAGAAAACTTTATGAATACCTACTTAGACGGCAAATGGAAATCAAAGGATTTGGAAAACAACAAATTATCATTCATGAACATCTTTGAAGATATCTCAATCGAAATTCACAACCAAGAATTAGTTAACTTATATTTATCATCATTAGGAAATACTTTTGATAATGAATTTGATATCTTAAACTTATCATCAAACCAAAATGTCACTGCTCAACTTTTAGAATCATTATATGGTCAAATTGACGCCTATAACTATGACCAGAATAATTTCAACTATTACCAAAGACAGCATCAAAAGGAAATGTCCAAAATAATTCAATGGAAGCAACAAAGAAAGCTTGAAAATTTAGAAAGGGCAAAAATCGGCGAAAAGGAATTAGATCCGGAAGAATGGCAAAACTTGTTTAAATTGCCAATCGAACCTTCAAGATATAACAATATGTTACACAGTCATGCTATAGACGTTTTAGCTGATGATATCTTGAAGAAATGCGACGAAGAATTAACCAACAGTTTTGCTATCGAGAGAAAGTTGACTGCGGAAAACTAATAGATGCAGAGATTTAGCTAACGTTTTAATAATTGTGTAGTAGTAATATAAATTCATTTTAAGTTATACCTGCATACAACATTTTCATTATCAGACATCACGATGACAAAGTAACCAATGGCTATATAGTTATATTTTAAGTTTCTTTATCTAAAAATATATTCACAGCATATAATATGGGTAAACCGAAAGTAAGTATATCAATACCTATTTATTGACTTTCTGCTAACAAAATTACAGTATATATTATTAGTGAGACATGGTGAATCTGAAGGAAATTGTGATAAATCAGTTAATAGATTCACGCCGAATCATATGGTGGCATTAACGGAAAAGGGTATGGCACAAGCAAAATCAGCAGGCTTAATTTTACGTGAGTTTTTAAAGCAAGACTGTTTTGAAAAAGATAAAAACCCCAAATCATTGCTCTTCTATACCTCTCCATATCTCCGAGCTAGACAGACTTGCCAAAATATCATAGAGGGAATAAAGGACTTACCAGAAGTAAAATTTGAAATACACGAAGAACCAAGATTAAGAGAACAAGACTTTGGTAATTTTCAAAGCACACCAGAGGAGATGGAAAAAATATGGCAAGAA
This sequence comes from Schwanniomyces sp. yHRVM31, assembly GCA_030462985.1. Lineage (NCBI taxonomy): Eukaryota > Fungi > Ascomycota > Pichiomycetes > Serinales > Debaryomycetaceae > Schwanniomyces > Schwanniomyces sp. yHRVM31. The sequence goes on from JAKVQU010000039.1 coordinate 13,044, forward strand.
AGAGCTCATTATGGCCATTTTTTCTACCGCATACCCTATGGTGAAAGCGCTGCAGATGTGTATGATAGAGTTGCTAGCTTTAATGAGACATTGTTCAGACAGTTTCAAAATAACGATTTTCCTAACATTTTGGTACTAGTAACACACGGAATATGGGCGAGAGTATTTTTAATGAAATGGTTCAGATGGAGTTATGAAGAATTTGAATCCCTAAGAAACATACCCCATTGCCAGTATCTAATCATGAAACGAAATGAGAGTAATGGTAAGTTTTTACTAAAAACTCCACTAAATACTTGGGATGATTTGGTAGATGATGCCGTAGATGAGGAAGTGGAAAAGGAAGTAGGGGAAGAGATACAATACAATGCAAGGAATAGACTATTACACCCAAGCGATTTAGACATCACTAGTATTATCAGGGCACAAACCTACGCAATTAAATCTACTAGAGCAAAAGATAAAATTATCAGAGAACAGTTCCTGAATTTGAAAAAAGAAACGGCATATAAGAATGGTCATTTAAACGTAAAATTTAATTTCGACAATCAGAGCACTCAAAATTCATCAGAAGAGGTTAACCGAATCACCGGTTGCACGCAGTAATTTAATGAGGTTAGATCAGATGATGGAAGGTCGTAAAGAGGGAAATTTTAACTGCGATAGTGAGATTGGACCCCGGAGTTGAAACTCGGAGCACGGTCGTCCCGCAAGTCTGGTGATGTCGATTTATTTAAGCAATATATATTTTAAATTTATCATTGATAAAATTATTAACATTATTTAATAAATATAGTAGTAAATAAAAATGGCTCGTCAATTCTTCGTCGGTGGTAACTTCAAAATGAATGGTTCTAAGGAATCCATTATTAAAATTGTTGAAAACTTGAACAAGGCTGAATTACCAGCTAACGTTGAAGTTGTCATTGCTCCACCAGCTCCATACATCGAAGCAGCAGTCAATGCTAACAAGCAAAAGACTGTTGAAATTTCTGCTCAAAATGTCTTCAACAAGTCCTCTGGTGCTTACACTGGTGAAATTTCACCAGACCAAGTTAAGGACTTAGGTGCTAAGTGGACTTTAACTGGTCACTCAGAAAGAAGAACTATTATCAAGGAATCTGATGAATTCATCGCTGAAAAGACCAAGTTTGCTTTAGAACAAGGTTTATCTGTTATCTTATGTATCGGTGAAACCTTAGAAGAACGTAAGGCTAATGTTACTCTTGAAGTATGTGCTAGACAATTGGACGCTGTCTCGAAGATTGTTTCTGACTGGTCTAAGATTGTTGTTGCTTATGAACCAGTCTGGGCTATTGGTACTGGTTTAGCTGCTACTCCAGAAGATGCTCAAGAAACCCATAAGGCTATCAGAGCTCACTTAGCCAAGACCATCGGTGAAAAGCAAGCTGAAGAAGTCAGAATCTTATACGGTGGTTCTGTCAATGGTGCCAACGCTGAGCAATTCACGGACAAGGCTGACGTTGATGGTTTCTTAGTCGGTGGTGCTTCATTAAAGCCAGAATTTGTTAACATCATCAAGTCCAGATCTTAAGTTATATATTCTTGATACTTAGACAGTCTTCAAAAATAATAATACACGTGAATGAATATTCTATATTATATGTAGCCTATAGAATTCTTCATATTCTTGAAGATGACATCTTTGGCATGTTGCAGGGGCCATTCTTTATTAGAGCACACTAAATTAAACATATTCACTAATTCATCGCGATATTGTTGCATCTTGGCTTCTTGCAAATAACAGTCTATTGAGTAATCCGTCTCTAATAATATGCTGTCAGACTCTATTTCATTAAGTAATATAGATAGTAATTCCCTTTTTTGGATACTGCCATTTATCCAATTGGACAATGAAAAATATAAAGATTGTGATGACTTTTTGTAAAACTTGATCCACATCTTGGCTTGATCTACAGATCCACTATATGAATGTAAAATAATAGAAGGAATAGAAACATTACTTTTTACCGAATCAAATAATAAACCATGTGCCTTTACACAATGCAAGGAAACTTGCTTCCTAAGTTTATTTGCCAAATCCAATTGTTTCTGAAAAATCAAATTCTGATGTTGAATATCTACTCTGCATGAGCTTAGTTTTTCCACCGAGGTATTTGGAACATCTGGATTACCTAGAAAGCCATTAAGAGGAACTCTAAATGCCTTATCCAATCCAATCTCACCTATTCCAAATATCTTATATTTCTCAGTAATTTTAGTTATCTTTTCTAAATATAATTCTAAATCTATTGGTTTAGGAAGGACCAGCAATAAGTCAGACGAGGGTTCTGGTTTTAGTACTTTTTTATAATGCAACTCTTTAATCGTAAGCTCCAGTAAATTTTCATCATAATTTTCCAAAGAAAAAATATGAGAGAACCAAGGATGAATTCCAAAATATGGGACTACATATTTTTGTCCCAATTTCGTGCAAAGAATATCAACTAATTCTAAATCAATGTGATTAGTGGCCATAACATGGAAGAAATGATCATGAAAGATATTGCTATTCCCAATAATCTTTACTAACCCATCAATAGAGCTAGCATCACAATTTATATCAAGATGACAATGACTGTCTGCTATATTATTAAAAAGACTTTCCATTCCTCACTAATCAAGAAATCTAAGAAAGCAATTATTTGATATTGTTTATGACACAAAATCCCCTATTTGATGCAAATTTTAAGACATGACTTTTAAACGACAAATATCGTACACCATTATTTGACATTAGAATACGTCAAAGGCAAAAAAACAATTCTAAAACACACTTATAGTAAATACACAAGAAAGGTAAATTCTCTTATGTTAAGAATATTAGGGTCCTATTGTAACTACGCCATGTGTAAAAAATCTGTCAAGAAATTTCTGTTTTTAAATTTGAGCGACGATGAAAAAATGTTGTCAACCTTACCATTGCATTGATCAGCAATCAACTACTTTGGTAAAATGAAACTTGTTAGATGGTGAAATATAAAAACAACACTAATACACAAGAATTAGACTATATGCACTCCAATTAAAACTGCAGCTCATCTTTGCGTATTTCTCCACTGTTATGACAAAAACAAGCAAATCAATTAATAGGTAAGACAACGGTAATCGTATAATCTATTAAAATACTTCGTGTTTTAGAGTAAAAAATATCCATTGATAATTTTTATATCCAAAATGACGGAATCCACGCCAATTACGCTACCACAGTCAGCACCATTTCCTGTTACTATTTCATCAATTCTATACAAACAAGGTGACACAGTAAAAAAGCATGCTACTATGTTCAAATACAAATATTGGGATTATCAAGACGATCCCAACTCTAAGGAACTGATACCACATAAAATAAGAGTTGAAAGAATAGGAACATTCGAGAGCCCAATTGAAGGAGAAATTGAAAAAAATACAGTTGCGATTGATGAAGAAATTGGACATAGTGGGGTAGAATTATGCTTTATAAAAGAACCATGTAACCATGCAGTTCAATATGGTGGGTTATGTGCATTATGTGGAAAGGCAGTAGGTGATGAAAAGGATTATTCTGGTTACAATTATGAGGATAGAGCAAGTATATCAATGTTTCATGATAACAATGGTTTGAAGGTTAGTCTTGACGAAGCTGAAAAGGTAGAGAAAAGCACAACAGAGACTTTGACTGCAGAAAAAAAGTTAATTCTAGTAGTTGATTTAGATCAAACTGTCATTCATGCCACAGTCGATCCAACAGTAGGGGAGTGGCAGCGAGATCCTTCTAATCCAAATTACGCCTCAGTGAAAGATGTGGGATCGTTTTGCTTAGAAGAAGAGCATATGGTGCCACCAGGATGGACAGGGCCAAAATTGCCTCCTACTAAATGTTGGTATTATGTGAAATTAAGACCTGGATTGGCAGAATTTTTAAAGGAAGTATCTAAGTTATACCAATTACATATATATACTATGGCAACAAGGAACTATGCTTTAGAGATTGCAAAACTTATAGATCCAGAGGGTGAATATTTTGGGGATCGTATATTGAGTAGAGATGAGAGTGGCTCGTTAACACACAAAAACTTAAAAAGACTATTTCCAGTTGATCAATCTATGGTGGCTATAATCGATGACAGAGGAGATGTATGGCAATGGGAAAGTAATCTTATTAAAGTGGTTCCCTATGATTTTTTTGTAGGAATTGGAGATATTAATTCTAGCTTCCTACCAAAGAAAAGCGGCCAATTAACGGGTCCTACAAAGAAGAGGAAATCTATAGCTAAGCTAGAACAGTCTTTAGCAGATGCTATGAAAGAAAGCAAAAGGACCGAAGAAGGAAAAGAAGAAACTGAATTGGATAAAATGGATTCTGACGAAGAAAATGATAAGAACCTCCTTATTGAACAATCCTTATCTAGAAATCAATCAATAGAACAACAACAACACGACAGGCCGTTAGCAAAATTGCAAAATGATTTACAAAAATTACATCATGAACATGATTCTTCAGATTCTGCTGACAGTGGAGATGATGATGACGACGATGAAAATCTATTATATGATGACGATAACGAATTAAGCTCTCTTCAGAAAGTATTAATACGCATTCATTCAGAATATTATAAAATTTACGATCAAGGAGCAAATAATCCTCTATTGAAACCTGATTTAACCAGGATTATCCCAGCATTGAAAAGGAAATGTTTAGACGGGATTACCATTCTATTCTCTGGTATTATACAGTTAGGTATAAATCCAAATTCTGCTGATATCGTTATATGGAGTAAACAATTTGGCGTCAAAGTTGTTACCGAGGTTGTGCCAGGAATCACACATGTGATCTGTAGAGAACCTGAACTTGGATCTGGACTTACTTTCAAGGTACGTGCTGCTAGAAAGATGTTCCCTGATGTCAAGATTGTGAATCCTGACTGGCTCTTCTCCTGTCTTAGTTCATGGTCTAAGGTGGACGAGGCCGATTATCTAATCAAGGGAACTGAAAAGGATTGGATTGTTGACGAGAAAGATATTGCAAAGTATAAGAGATCACTTGAAATACAAAGAAATAAAGAAAACAATATGTTGCAAGGTGAATCTACTTTCTCAACTACGATATCTGTGGAGGCGTACGACCTTGACGAGGCCAATCAAGAGGTTGAAGATTTTTTGGCTGGCTTAAGTGACGAAGATATTGACGAGGACGAAGATAACAATGAAAATGACGATAATAATAATGAAGATAATGAAGATGCGCCTGAGAATATTGGATCACCTGTGAAATTTGATTCCTTTATAAAAGATGCGTACAGGAATAACAAAAAACGTAGAGGAAATGATGAGGAAGATGACGTCGAGGATCCAACAGCCAAAAAACCTAGAATATCTGAAGCAGAAGAACTGGAGGATTTAGATGAACTAGAAAAGGAATTAATGAATGGCTTTGATGACTTAGAGGATTAATAGTATCTAATAATTTGTAAATATATTAATATATATCTCGAAAATAAACTCGGACCCTTGCTGGTTATGAGTGAGATCATTCGCATTTATGGATCGCAAAGGTAATGTAACCAGCCATTTTCACCTTCAGATCTAAAAATATTTGAGGGACCTGCATTTGATATTAGATCCATATAAAAGAGTCAGTACTCCTAGAGTTTAGTGGAAGATCTTCTTAATTAAACCGTAATGTTTATTTTATTCAGACTATTTAAATTAGTTTTTGCCTTAGCGGTTGCTTTATTATCGATCTGGGCAATAATCGGCTCTTACAAGAATGCTTCATATTTAAATCAAATATATTTACTCGATGTACAGGTTACAGGGTTAAATCTATCTGCTATTTTTGATGTGAATAATTTAACCAAGAGAGACCGCATCGGCTTAAATGATCTAGAAATGTCTAATGCGATCGTGGAGCGCAACGATATCGTGGAACGTAATGACGTTGCTGAAATTATTCAACAAATCATCAGCAATTTCAATTATTCTGATTTAGGCATAGCCGACGCCTATACTATCAGTTACTGGGGATACTGTAGGGGTGAAGTTACAACCAGTGAGGAATATGACAAAAATCTTGACAAATATATGAAACCATTTAACAACAAAAAACTCAACATTACTTGGTGCTCTGATCCAGTTGTGGGATTTAAACCAGACCCAATTAAGATTATGAGAACAGAAATAAATAACACTATTAACAGTTATCTTTCGTCAGTTGTTCCTTCGCAATATTCCTCTCTTGTTAGTGATTTGGAAAATTTATTGGAGAATCTTACTAGTAATGATGATCTTCAATTGCCAGGCAATTTAAATAACTTGTTGAATTTGATACACGCACTAACTGTGGTTTCGTTTGCATTCCTATTAGTATCAGCGATCCTCGCAGTTTTATCTGTTTTCTTTCAATTGCTTAGTTGTTTTGCAAACTTTGATAGCTGTTTAATTTCCTGCGTAAGCTTCTTTTACTATATCTTAATTGCTATTACATCTTTAATAGGTGCTGCTATTTATACTGGTGCTTACTTAGAGACTCGGAAACAGTTTAACAATAATGTTTCTCAATACGGAATGAAATCTTATTTATCTGTTAGCTTTACAGCTTTTATCTGGGCTGCCTTTGTTGCCGCACTTTTAATGCTCATAATAAGTATAATTGGCCATTGCTTAAGTGGTCTCTTTGGTCGTAGCCGAAGTGAACCAATGGCACAACTGGTTGACGATGAAATGAAATATGAACCACTGACATATGAACCACTGATGGCATATGAGGGAAAGTAAAACGTTTTTAGTTTGAATAGTCCATTTAATATAAGTTTTTGCAATATAAATTAATAGTAGTGTAGAATACAAAAGCAGAAGATATGTTTTTCTCATCATAAACTTTAACGAGAACTAGATAAAGATAAAACTAGCTAAGTAATCGATATTAATATGATTTGTGCTATTACAGGAGAGATACCTAAAGAGCCAGTAGTGTCTCCGAAGAGTGGCGCAATTTTTGATAGAGTTAATGTTGTAAATTATATAGCTACCACAGGTAAAGATCCTATCAACGATGAGCCATTAAAAGAAGAAGAATTAATTACTATTACATCCACAACCCCTTCAATCACCCCACAACGTATTACAAACGATACATCAATCCCCTCATTGTTATCAGCATTTCAGAATGAATGGGATTCACTAGCATTAGAACTATTTACTTTGAGAAAGGAACTACAAAAAGCGAAACATGAGCTTAGTGCGGCACTATACCACCAAGATGCAGCAATTAGAGTTGCAGCAAGAGCAATTAAGGAAAGAGATGATGCTAAGAGTGCTTTGCTAGAATTAACTGGTCTGATTACATCATCTAAGGTTGAAACTGTGCAAAATTCTAACATATCTAATATTCCATCAAGTGATATAAATCAAGCAAGGGAGGAACTATTCAAATTACATAAGGCTCAAAAACCAACATATGTTGTACAAGAGGGTAAAAAGGTTTTAATTTCATTTATTAAGAATAGTATTAAACCTTTTGAGAAAGCAAGTTCTCTTCATGTGGAAGTAGACAAAAAAATAATATTATGTGGATCAGAATCTGGCTCATTGTGCATTTATGAGATTGGAAGTGGCTCAAAAAAGTTTATTAAAGGAGAACCTCCTGTTTGTGCTGCAAGTTATGTTGAATACAATGGAGAAGGTAATTCAATCGCTTCTTTTTCTAACAGTTTAGTCGTCGGAGAACACAAATTTCAATTTAAACACGTACATTCTAACATTATTAAGTTACTTACGCATCCTAAGCTCAAAAATTTATTCATCATCTTATCTGAGGATTCGTGGTCCTTAAATGATGTAAATTCAACTCAATTATATATTTCTGACAAGTTTGAGCTGACGATCACTACAGGTGATATACATTTTGATGGAGCATTAATCGGAACCGGTGATACTTCTGGTTTTGTTAAAATATTTAACTTATCAACTTCAGAATTAGTCTTTAAATTAGAATCCAAATACAACCACGTAAGAAAAATAAAATTTGCATTCAATGGATATTGGTTATTCATTTTATCTGCGAATAACATAGGAAATAGTTGTATTGAAATTCTCGATTTGAGAAAAAATTCAGTCATAAATCAAATTGAATCTGAAGACGAAATATGTGACTTCATGGTTGATCCTTCTTCTAGCTTTATTGTCAGCTGCCATAAATCTAACATGTTAAAATTGCATAGATTTATTAAGAAAGGGAAGTCTTGGGAAAATAATATTTCAGAAATATCCATAAAAGATTCAAAGACTAAAATTCAAGGCATAGAGTTGATTACCGCCGCTGAAGACGATGAGTTTGTTAATAATAAAATAATAAAATTTATTGCTTTGACCGATTCCTCGGTATTAGAATATCAAATATCTTGTCAATAGACTTAAATAATGCGAATAAATTAGATATCAATTAATAACCTTTATAATGCAATACAAAGAAGAAGATATTTTAAGGCTAGAAAAACTTGCTGATGAGTGGCTTGCAATAGATATAAATGAGGAAACTAGAAAGGAAGTTCAAAATTTAGTGAAGGATAAGGAATACCTGATACTAGACGAGAAGCTTTCTCAGAGAATCACTTTTGGAACAGCGGGATTGAGGTCAAGAATGTGCTCAGGATTTGCTTATATGAATGATGTGACAGTATTGCAAGCAGCGCAAGGTTTGGTTCAATATATTATAGATAATTCTGGCGATAAAGAATGTTCAATAGTTGTGGGGTATGACCATAGGTTTAATTCACAAAGATACGCAGAAATAACTGCAAATGTAGCAATAGCTAAGAACGTTAAAGTATACTACTTAGGATCTACAAGTACATTGTCTGACGAATCATTGAAGTTATCAAAGATTAATGGCAAATTTAAAGATGAATCTCAACGTCAAAGGAAATACGTCCATACACCAATAGTTCCCTTTGCAGTTGATTTTTACAAAGCCTCTGCCGGGGTTATGGTCACATCTTCCCACAACCCATCAAGCGACAATGGGTATAAAGTTTATTATTCCAATGGTTGTCAAATTATTCCTCCTCATGATCGTGAAATTTCAGATATGATTGAGTCAAACCTAAAGCCATGGAACAAAGATATTTGGGATGTTCCTTTTAATTTCGCTTATGGAATTGAGAATGGAATTTTGATTGAATGTAATAAAGTGATCACTTCAAGGTATATAAATGCAGTGGAAAATCTGAGAACCTTTGAACCCACTTCTCCTTTTGAATTTGTTTACACACCAATGCACGGAGTTGGATTCGAGATATTCAACAAGATAATAGAAAAAAACAAAAGTTATAAAGTGAATGTAGTGAAAGAGCAATCAAGTCCTGATCCAAGATTTCCAACATTACCATTTCCAAACCCAGAAGAGAAAGGTGCATTAGATATAGCAATGAAGACTGCAGAACGTTCAGGATGTAAGATGGTAATTGCAAACGATCCCGACGCAGATAGATTTAGTGTTGCAATTAAGAGTGATAATCAATGGAGGCAATTAAATGGCAATGAAATAGGCTTTCTTTTTGCTATGTACTCAATTGAATTAATCACAGACCCTGCAAAATTATCGAAAACTGCACTTTTAAGTTCCACAGTTTCCTCTCAAATTTTAAGCGCCATGGCTACAGTAGATGGATTTATTTATGAGGACACATTAACAGGTTTCAAATGGATTGGAAATAGAGCAATTGAATTGAAAGAAAATGGATTCAATGTCCCTTTCGGATTTGAAGAAGCAGTAGGATACATGTTTGGGATTGTTAATGACAAAGACGGTATAACGGCTGCGATTATGTGGCTACAACTATATGAAAAGTGGTTTGTAAATAGCAAATTAGATCCAATTGATAAACTAAGGGAAGGATATGAAAAATATGGGTGGTTTAAACAATGCAATGGCTACTATAAATTAACATCTCCTACGCAAACTAATATTGTTTTTAAAGATATTAGAAGCTCTTATTCGGGAAATTATCCTAAAAAAATCGGGAAATATGACGTCCTTGAATGGAGAGATTTGACATTGGGATATGATTCTAGTACGGAAGATAATGTGCCTAAGTTGCCAACTGATCCAAACTCGCAAATGATTACTGTGAAATTATGCGATGAAATTGGTAACAAAATTAGGTTTACTTGTAGAGGTTCAGGAACAGAACCAAAATTGAAAGTTTATATAGAAGCTATCGCTCGAAGTGAATCGGAGTCTTCCAAATTGGCGAATGACTGTTGGAATGAACTTAAAAATTCATGGTTCAAACCTAACGAATATGGAATTAGTGAAGTTTTGTGATCAATTCAAAATCACGTGAGAATTTAGGTGTGTCGAGAATCGTGGTATTTTAGTTACAAATATAGTTTAAACCTATTTATAAATTGAATATAGGACAAATATAGTAGGACGTAATATCTAACCTAATCGATTTTTATATTTAAGATGGTTTTAGATGATTATGGAAAAAAATCAGACCTTCCTATGTAAGTTTACCTTGTGACTTTAATCAAATCAAATCTATAGCTACTAACGTCTGATTTAGCTATAATAAATTGAATCCCAAAAAATCAGGTAGTAGATCATTCCTAACGAAAATACTAGTTGCCGTGACTTCTATAATATGCATATTATTCTTGTTTAAATTCTTTAATAGAGAAGCAGAATTATCTCTGGGTCAACCTCAAATTTTGGATGACTATGAAATGTACAAAGTCACCAAAGATGGTGTGATACAGGAAAGTACGGATCAAATCCAAGAAAATATTATACCTGAGGAGGTTAAAGATCCAGATCAATATTACAAGGACCTTGTAGACTTCTACGACCTCAATGATTTTCAAGGTTCAGGAGACGGCCTGACCCATGGCGAGATTATATTATTCTTGATGCCCTTAAGAAACGCTGAATCTGTAATGTCAATGGCTTTTCATAATATTATGAACATAACCTATGATCACTCTTTAATTGATATTGCCTTTTTAGTATCTGATTGTTCTCCGGGTGACAAGACATTAGAAATGACATTTGAGTACTCAGTTGCTTTACAAAATGGTACCTTAGCTTCAAAATTAAAGGAGGAGGTAGACGAAAAAGAGAGACAACAAGTAAAAGGATCTACAGACTTGTACCAATTGTACATGGATCAAGGGTATATGGACAATGTTCATAGATCATATAACAATCCTGAAGGAAATCACGCAGGTTACTCGGCTCCATTTCGATCTATTACAATATTCAAGAAGGATTTTGGTCAAATTATCGGACAAGGATTTAGTGATAGGCATGCAGTAAAGATCCAAGGAATACGTCGTAAATTAATGGGCCGTGCGAGGAACTGGTTGACTACTAGTGCATTGAAGTCTTATCATTCATGGGTTTACTGGAGAGACGTAGATATTGAAACTTGCCCAGGTTCAGTTATTCAAGATTTGATGAAACATGATTATGATGTGATGGTTCCAAATGTGTGGAGACCATTACCTACATTTTTGGGTAACGAGCAACCTTACGACTTAAATTCTTGGATAGAATCAGATCCAGCTTTGGATTTAGCAAAGACGTTAGAAGAAGATGATGTAATTGTTGAAGGTTATGCTGAATATCCTACCTGGAGGTTTCATTTGGCGTACGCTAGAGATCCAAACGGCAATCCAGATGAAGTAATAGATTTAGATGGTGTCGGTGGTGTTTCTATTTTGGCAAAGGCTAAAGTTTTCAGACACGGGGTTCATTTCCCTGCTTTTACTTTTGTTAATCATGCTGAAACTGAAGCCTTTGGTAAAATGGCTAAAATGTTAGGTTTCAAAGTAGGTGGATTACCTCATTATACAGTTTGGCATATCTATGAACCAAGTGAAGATGATTTAAAGGAAATTGCTAGATTAGAAAGAAAGAAGAGGAGAAAAAAGAACAGTTAATAAGCACTTTTTAATTCGTTGCATTTTGTATAATTCAGTGCTATAGTCATTATCTCTAGTTTATTTTAATAATAATAAGTTATTACAAAAGTTTGAAGAATTTAAAACATTTGTCAGTAGGAAGGCAGGTTTTGTAATCCACGTACAATCGTTTGATTGTACTCAGAGATTGTTCACATCCATTTTATTCATCATGTAATATTTTAAATTCGCGCAAGATCGAACTCATGAACACCTGGCTAATTTTCCTGTCTACTAACGAGAAAACCAATCAGATGCTCACCAACTGCGCCAATGGCAGAAAAATTTCAATATAATTATCGATTTAACACATATTATTTGGGTGAGGATAATATTTCAAACTGGAGTATGCTCAAAATGATATATAGAACGTTATAACATTAATTTAGGGTAGGGTACAAAAATAGAGTTTAATATGCGCAGAGTATTCTTGAAGATAAGTTGATTAATGCTTCGATCTTCTGCATACATCTTTTTTTGTAATATCCGATTAAAAATGATCTAAAATGAATCAACGAGGCAGTACTCTATATCTAAAGTATTAATTTTCGAATGAACATACACATATAAACATATATGTCGTATTCAATCGCCACATGTATTAAATTGCACTTCACAAAGCCACTTATCTGTAAACACATCTGTTAAAGAGGTCACTGAAAAGATCACCCAATTACCCCATGTGAGGCTGATCATTAAACTTTTATTTGCTTCAAACCAGTAAACGGAATTAAGTAATTATTAAATACAACTACCGTTTGATGTTAAGCTATATAATATCTAAACACTTCGGAAATTAGATGGAAATTACCATATCTATCAAAACGTTGAATCATTTTGCAATATACGAGTATTGTCCGATGTCGGCTCAGGTCGGCCCAATATAATAGTCATCTAAAATGCGTATTACAGTTATGTACTTTCGCATCACTCAGCCCTTCATTGTTTATGGAAACGGCTTTTTCTTGTCAGGGTAAATCCTACTACATTGAAATATAATTACTACATGTCTTACACATATATACCGCATGATCATGTAATTTATTATACTTTAGCCTATTGCATATTAATGATCAAATAGAGGTATCATTTCAAAAGATGATATTACCATTAACTTGGACAAACATTGTATGCACTACTGCTTAGCATTGTACTTGTCGTACATAAACAAGAAAGTATAAAAAGATAAAACATCCTGACTTCTTGTAAGAAAAGAAGAAATTCAATCAATTAACTAAATATCAAGTTTTACGATTATGCCGCAATCAATACATTCTTCTTTCGATGCTGATCAGTATAAGAATACTGTTACAAAGCAACCGCTTGTTAAACCAGAAATGGTTATGAAGAACTTTGCCAAAGAATATCCCCTTCCTGAAGCTGGATCCTATCAGAACTTTTTAATGTCAATGGGTAAATTATTTGGTTCTTGTGGTATTTTCTGTTGTTTATGTCTGAATCCATATAAGCTGGTTGACCAAGGTGAAGTTGGTCTTATTCAAAGATTTGGTGCTTTAGCTAGAACTGTGGAACCAGGTATGACTTATGTCAATACATGGGCCGAAAAATTAACCAGGGTTAGTATTAAGGTCAATATCAGAGAGATTCCAGCTCAAAGTTGTTTTACAAGGGACAATGTTAGTGTTATCATTACATCTGTGGTATATTACAACATTATTGATCCACAAAAGGCTATATATTCTATTTCAGATATTCATAATGCAATTGTCGAAAGAACCCAGACTACAATGAGAGATGTCATTGGTGGTAGAGTCTTGCAAGATGTTGTGGAGAAGAGAGACGAAATTGCAGAATCAATTGAGCATATTATAGCCAAAACAGCTTTTGAGTGGGGTGTTAATATTGAATCTATTTTAATCAAGGATATGACCTTACCAGATAAAGTCATGAGTTCTTTATCAATGGCTGCAGAAGCAAAGAGAATAGGTGAAGGTAAGATCATCAATGCTAAGGCTGAAGTCGAAAGTGCCAAGTTAATGAGAAAGGCTGCTGATATTTTAGCCTCTAAGCCAGCTATGCAAATTAGATATCTTGATGCTCTTCAAAATATGGCTAAGAGTGCTGGATCAAGAGTTATTTTCATGCCATCTTTGCAAGAAGTTGAAAAACAAGCAACTGCTGGCTCAGGAGGACCAAACCCAACTATTAGTAGTGATAGCGCTGAAATCGAAGAGAATACTGAATGGGCTACTAGTGGTGCCGGAAAAGTAGCCAATACAATCGGTTTGCAGGAAGCTATGAAGTTCTAGAAATAGCGGGTCTTTGAGAAATTACTTGTTGATCAATTAATATTTCTTAAGTATATTTATTTTTTATAATGTAATATTTGATTTAATCCTTTCCCAATATCTTGACTTGTATTCCTCTAATTGTTCTGTTGCTACCTTACTTTTAACATATTCCCGGATCCTGTCTTGAAGCAACCGACTAGAGGAAGTACTATGCAAAATATTATCAGTAGTAGTACCTTCATGTCTAACTTTAACGATATCTGGTTGCTTGTCTCTTAATTTACCTGTTTGATTCTCCCCATTAAATGCATTATTAAAAGTTCTTCCAGTCAGCATCGATTCATTAACCATATTTCCCTCTCCCAACTTCGAACTGATAATATTATTAAAAAATAAAACATCATCTCTAACGTCATCATTATCATCCCCATAATTATTACTCATTAGCGCGTTATCTTTTTCCAGTTTATATTCGTTACTCTCATACACAAATACGTCCTTACCCCGTAGTTTCTTATCCATAGCCTCATATTTCATTGCCATTTGCTCGTGTTTCCTCCTCTTATTCGTTTCAATCAAGTCCAGCATATATTTTGGACGATCATCCGTTTTCTTGATAATATTTATATTTTCGTCATTGCTCTCCATGAGAGCAGCTATCCTCGTTTCATCTTTCTCCGACACTTGCAGATTGATCTTCTGAGATTTTTTTTTCACAGAAGCTAAAAACTTGGATTTAGGATCTATCTCCTCGTCAGAACTACTGTGATTGCAAAAGCCTTGAGTTCCATTTTTTGGCTTCTTTATTGTATTGTTTTTCGTTTGCTGTTTTCTCTTTAAGCTGAACATTTAATTAACAAATCGATATTTTTTTTCCAATTCGCAAGTTTATTAAAGCTCGTTTTTTTTATTTTGCAATGTTTTACACCTTAAAACTCTGTCTAAAAATATCTTATTTCAAATACAAAATATTTTGAAACATGTAGACATGCATATACCTAACAGACTATTTTAAACCATATAAGTGCTTATAAGTAGCTCTTTCAGCAATCAGGGTCCGTAATTTAGGTAGTGCCCCGCCTTTTTGGTTGCAATTTTACCCTAGACACGCTTTCTTATTCCACCTCCTCCATATACAGTAGTGATCAATGCGGATCTGGTTTGAAAAATGGTGTTTTGTTTGATTTTTGACACGGGCTACAATAGTCTCGAATTGTCGCAAATGTACTTGTACCGATT
This sequence comes from Schwanniomyces sp. yHRVM31, assembly GCA_030462985.1. Taxonomy (NCBI): domain Eukaryota; kingdom Fungi; phylum Ascomycota; class Pichiomycetes; order Serinales; family Debaryomycetaceae; genus Schwanniomyces; species Schwanniomyces sp. yHRVM31. Next base: position 28,502 of record JAKVQU010000039.1, read on the forward strand.
AGGAAACTCGACTGTTTTTTCTTCAGATACAGCCTTAAATAAAATATTCTAAAGTATAAATCAACAGTGATAAGCATATTCTAAAACACAGGAAAACTTGTCGAAAAGGAGCCATATAGTCGGAGTGGGTGGTGTTGATATAATAAACGACTAGGAATGAGGGCATTTGAATTATTATGTTACTTAGTTGTATTTACAGGAGTAAGCGAGTGCTTAAATATTGTAGAGGACTTTAGGGTAAAATCTATGTCCAAATCCTTATCATCCACATCAAGGAAGAATAACAAGGTAAATATAGCCATAGGAGATATTGAAGGAGGTGCTTCAACAACCACGGCTCAAACGGCTTCACTTTTAAGCACAGTATCAAGCTCTGCGCCAACAATTAACCTATCCAACACTGTACAATTGGTATACACCGATGATACCAACTCTTACTATTTTATAGAAATGGCTATAAAGGATAGTGAAACAGTGTATAACCAGACTTTCCCTTTTCTTTTAGACACTGGAAGTTCATTATGCTGGGTTTATAATTCTAGTTGTCTGGAAAATGGCTGTACGAGCACATCAGTGAAGAAGTTATCTGATTCAAAAATATTTACTTCATCAAGCTCCTTCGACTTAGCATACTCAGGGGATTCTGTTTCCGGGGAGTTGATCAACTTAAGACAGAATAACCTTTCAATCTCGGTTAACGACTTATCATTAGAAGATTTTGCTTTAGGAATTACAGAAGACTCTCCAAGTACATTTGATAACCTCAATATAAGTGGATTAATAGGAATTTCATCATCAACGAATAATAACGAAAATTGGATTTACCAGCTTTATAAGGATAATATCATGGATTATCCGGCTTTTGGATTTTGTTTATTAAATGCAAGTCATATCAATTACGTCAACCCCAAAGATGATAATATAAATTTACCATCTGGATATGGTGGCTTAATAATACTTGGATCAGATGCACAAAATTTCACGGATAACATAACTTATTCTGAGATTATAGAAAATGACAATTCTTACTGGCTTCTAAATATTACAGATATTCAAGTATTTGATGGAAGTTCCACCAGTAATTTTAATGACAGTGTTAATTATAGAAATGCCATTATTGATACTGGTACCACTGGTATTGCTTTGCCGTTAAGCGATGCTGAACAATTGATGCTGGAAGTTTTTGGAACTGATTTAATTACTGATGGAAAAGGTAATTTTGCTTTTCCGTGTGCATCAACAAATAATAAAATTATTCTAACTATCGGTGGAGAGGAATTTAGTATCCTTACCAGATATATCATGGGTGCCGAATATACTTCTAGCTCATTATCAGGCTATTGTGCATCTAAGCTTCAGGGATACAATTCCTCATACTGGGTTCTTGGAGCTACGCAATTAAAAAATTATTATACAATTTTTGATTTGGAGAAGAATCGTGTTGGGTTAGGAAATTTCAATTTTGATTCCTTCAAGTTAGTGGAAGGAAGTTCAAATTCTTCTACTATAACAACTAGTTCACGTATTACAGGCACTTCCAAGCTGATTGTTTCCACGCAAATTACATCGCAAAGTATAGCTACGAGTTCATTTAACAATTCAAGTCCTCAGAACACAAGCAGCCTGTCAAATGTTGGAATAACTTTGAGTTCTGAAATTCTTTCAAAGAATAGCATATTAATTTATCTTAGCATTTGCTTACTCGCTATATTTTAGTTTTTTCTAAAATGCGTAAATGTATAATTACTATATATAATTAAAAAGATATTTAACTTTCCCATAGAAATAAGGTATTAAAAGCTCTAATTTATAATAACTAACCAACTCAAAACAGAGTACATCAAAGCAACTGGATATATAGCCAACAATACTCTTCCAGGTAAAACACCTGAACATTTTAGACTCATCATACCAGCATAAATACTCCACGAATTGAATATGATCAATAGAATTAATCTAATTAATTTCCATTTAATCAATACAGAGCATAATAAACTACCCAAAACTATAGGAAACATCGCATAACCAACAGCACTAATAGCAGACATAAATGAAATCGTCCCACCCAAAAGCTGAATATTTAACCCAATAATTATGAAAAAGAGCCAAATAAATGCAAACGAACCAGAAAATACCAGATTAGTTTGAGCAGTTGGAGCTGAAAATCCTAACGTAACAGAGAACAACAATGAAAATATCAATGGACCCCATAGATCCCAATCAAGGGAGTCAAAAGTTACCAGCTCATTTGATAATCCCATAGTGTCTTCATCTTCCAGAACCGAAATTCTACGGTTATTTAGGACCAGTTGTGGTAATTGAATTCCATTAGAAGTTGCTAAATCTATCAACTTCAGCTGCTGTTTCATAGCTAACAGACTCAATTGCATGGGCCATATGACAATTGCCAATCTACGACCGATCTGGAATACATCTCTCTTCAATGTTTCTAAAATTGGTTCATCTAAAGTGTCACCACCAGAATATTGACGTTCCTTAACTTTGTTCGTCTTTGAAAATGTATTGGAGGACATGAATGGTGTAAAAGAGGACGACAAGTCAATTTTTGGCGCCCAAGGAAATATCGTACTACTGGTATTATTAGAATTATTAGCGTTACCACTACTCGATGTGGCACCTTGAGAATAATTGGTATTTTGGGAATAACTAGGTGGCGTATTTTCTATCTCTTCATCTGGAATAATAAAGTCATCTATATTTAATTTTGTATTCTGGGACATGATGTACTTATAAATTTATTAATCAGAGTTACGATTCGATATTTTTACTAACAAAAGTACCTAATAAACCTGCATATAATCTAAATATGAATTATATCAATTATGACATTTCTTTAATCACTTTCTTACTTTCACCAGGCTCCATAATTCTAACTACCCTACCTGGGATACCAAGGACAAGTGCATTATCCGGAACATCCCTATTGACAAGTGCAGAAGCTCCAATAACTGCACCGTTACCAATTGTCACACCAGGCATAACACATGCATTTGATCCAAACCAGACGTTACTACCAACAGTAATTGGACGGGCATATTCTATACCATTGATTCTATCAGTAGGGTCAGTGGGGTGTGTAGCAGTAGTAAAAGTAACATTTGGACCAACTAATACATTGTCACCAAATTTAATCAAAGTACAATCTAAGAATACAACATTGAAATTGGAGTAGAAATTCTTTCCAATCTCTATGTTACATCCATAATCAACGTAAAATGGAGGTTCAACAAAGGAGGTTTTGTCAATTTTACCGAATATAGTTTTTAAGTATTCATGTCTTGCTACCCTATGTTTAACCAAGTCATTATCATAATCTTTCAATCTAATGTTGGCATAATCTAACGTTCTTTCATGTGAAAGGTTTCTTGCTAATTCTAATTGTGGATCAAAACAATTATATGGAATACACAGAATCATCTTGTCATATTCAACACAATCTGGAAGGTTATTTAAATTTTTACGAGCGTATTCAACAATCTCTTTATTTATTTCTGCAGCAGTCATCTTGATTAATATTCTAAAATATGATACTTTAGATCAAATCATTTTTGGATGGAGATGTTTGATATTTATAATTAATATTTTCATCATCTAAAAAGAGTAATCATTCCGGGCGAATTTGAAGTGCGAGAATTTGAGCTTCAAGCACCTCCACATTTAAATGCTTGTACACAAAATACTTTTAGAGTTGATTCGTACAAAAGCTACATTAACAAGCATTGAAAGAGCATAATTTCGAGTCATCAAGATTTTTTTAGATCGAATCGAATATACTATCAATAACCTAGGAGTTTGGGTGGGTAAATATATTTCTTCCTCTTTGGTTAACAAGGTTGAAGTAAATCAAAACAAGAAGCTTTATCTTCCAAATTTTCAAAAAATAACTAAATTGACCTTTCTTATAATAGATAAGGTAACACATTTATTCAAGTCCATAACAATATTAGTCATTTGTTCCAAACAAATGCTTAAATAGTAGCTTATTTTGGGCTTAGTATAAATAAAAATATCGTAATATAAATTGCCGAGGTGAAAAAATAACACATTGCTTGGCACCCCACTGCATATACATATAAAATTCATTTACAATTTGAGAGACTAGATAAGTCATTTATAAGTGTACCTATTTACAACCTATCTAAGGAAAGATAAAGCTTTACTATGTGCTGAAGTCTTACTTCCCATCGAAGTTAAACTATTACTAGAATCACTTCGTTTAGGCTTTGTAGAATTAGACGAAGAATTATCATGATCCTTCTTTCCATGTCTATGTCCAATATGAAATATACTATGATGCTTTTTTCCTGTCGCTGACATAATTGACGGTGCTGGCGAAGCTTTGTCACTTTTTGTTGAACGAGATAAGAGTCCAAGAGACTTTTTCTCTTTTTTCTCTGTCTGCCCTTTTAAATCTTTATCTGTTTTTGTTTTGCTTTCTTTAATTCTACGCTTTTCTTCATCTTTCTGGGCTTTTTCTTCCTTTTTCAGCAATTTCGTTGATCTTTTCTCGAGATTCTTATTGATGTCAGTAGGTTTTTTATTAAATGGAGTTAGCGGATTGATATTCTTAAAACTTGAATTTGACCTTGTTTTCTCTGTCAAAGTCATTTTTCCAAGTAAACTCTTACTACTAACCAATGAGGATGAAGAAATGCTTGGTTTAAGTTCTGGCTTCTGATTTTCTGTTAGCTTATTCATTTCTTTCATTTCTTTCATTTCTTCTACCACTTTCTTCATCTCTTCGATCTTGGCACTAAATTCTTCCTTGCTATCCTTCAATATCTGGTTCATATTTTTTGCATTTGCAGACCTCAATATCAATTTCATATCAGCAACAATAGCCGCTGATTCAAAAATATCATCAATAACATCATTATTAGGGACTTCCAAGCTCGATGATACCAACTGATCTAGAGTAAATGTACGAGAGTTTAGTTCATTAATTTTTGTTGAGTCTGCCTTAGATGAATCAGCGTGTATGGAAGGTTTACCATGTTTTTTAAAATTCTCAGCACCGTTCAAGAAACCAGAACCTAAATTACTGTTGCTAAGTGGGTCATCTTTATTCGTTAATTCCACGGAATCGTCACTATTTTCTTTTAATCCAACTTCATTTTTAGGCTCGTTCTTTGGGGAATTAGTCCTTTTCATTTTTGAACTAATAACTGAACTATTCCTATGAAAATTTGATGTCTTCTTAAGCAATGCGATATCTAAATAGCCATCGTCGACGGTATCTAATAGCCCTTCATATTCATCCAAGGGGAAAGTTAAGCTTTCATCAAACTGAGAATTAGTTTCTTTAAGCAAACTTAGGTAAGTTTTTTTCAATTTCCTCCCCTCTTTTATAACGTACTTTTCTTTTCTACCAATAATTGCGAACAATATTTCACTGACTAAATCATATAAGAGAGGCACTTCATAAAATTTCGCAATTACCAAATTATCTAAAGCCGTAGATAATAGCCACCTATTACCAACCTGACCGGTATATAAATACTCACAAAAGGCTCTTATTGTAGTAGTACCAAAAGGTAAATATAAACGTCTTGGAATGAGTGATGGCTCCATTGCAAACTTTGATATGTCCTTATTTTCAAAATTGAGCAAGGAATTACTATTAAACTCTGGATTTCCAGCCTCATTTAAAGATCCAAGGGGCCCTTCTGAAGTGAGCAGCGAATCTGATTTGGTTGATGAATGGGAAGAGCGTCTTTTATCCTGAAGGTCGAGAGATGTAATTAACATACTATTTGACATACTCTTTTTTGTGTTATCCCTCAATTGAAGTAAACAATCATTCGAAGAGCTAGGGGATGTTTCAAGTGATTTAATTTTCGGCTTTTCTGAAGGTTGCTTTAAGTTTGGAAAAGAAGTATTAAATAAATCGACAGGGCCAGTGGTGGTATTTGATGCCCCAGATATCGAAGCTCTTGGAGAGGTAAATGGTGATTCCCTAGGGGATTTTGATGAAGGGATATTTCTTAATGTCGTCAATGTATGGACTATGGATGCTCTGGTAGAGCTTAGGTCGCTTGAATTTTTCCTTGAAGAACTCTTAAACGAAAGTGGAGTGGCAGGAACAGCAGGAATAGGCTCCATTGGTAGGGGTAATTGGGGTGGTATATCCAGTAATTGAGACATTAATAGCGAGTTATTACTTGAGAAGGAACTAACAGAGTCTTTTTTTGTTGTGCTCGTTTGATGTGGATCTACCATTGAAGGTGTTTTGGCAAGCGGTGGTCTACTAATGTCTGTTGATTCGGTGAGTGAAGGAATTGTTACATGCTCAACAGTATTGTCTTGGAAAGGTAGTCGAAAATGTGGAGGCTCTCTACCAGGCAGCTTTGAAGATGTGTTATCTGCTTTTTCTTTTCCTATATCGTTTTCGTAAGACAGAGATAATAAGTTTACATTTACTGATGATTTCAATTTATTTCTCGCACTAAAAGAGCTGGATGTGCTGCTTTTATTCACCAGACCAATCCTATTATCTTCATCTGTTTGTGACTCAAATTTATGAACCGATTCAACATACCCCTTCGATAATAACCTAATAAAGTATCGACCCCATCTTTCCATTAGTAACTTTAACATAACCGGTATACGGTCTCCATTTACAGAAATTAATTCAAAATCAGAGATAAGATCCCCAAAAGTATCAAACGCATTCCTACCTAAAGCTACCGCCGTGGGAGCAAATACTGATCTGATAGCAGTGAAGTTTGCTTTCGGAGCAGCATAATGAACATACTCACTAAAGCTTATAGTTGCTGAAGATTTTCCACTACCATGAGAACGGGTAGAATTTTTTCTAGGAGGTAAGCTAATTGGTTCATCTTCACTGAGAGGCTCTGGAGTTGAGCTCGATTCATCAGTTGACTTCTGATTTCCTTCATCAGAGCTATTTTCATTTGCATTTAATAAGTTTGTTTTGGAAATGCGTGAAACTGAAAGTTCTGAACTTGCTAATATATTAGTGATGGGTAAGCTAACAGTAATCATCGCAGAAAAATACCTTATGCTACTTGTTGTCTTAGAAGTTAAATAATTTCCAATCAAAACTACCTTATGGTGACTGTGCCAAACAAACCCTCCCCAGAATCGATGAGAACCATAGTCATGATTACAAAAAACGTTCAATCTAGACCATTTTCCGGTGGGCTTGTTAAAAATAAATATTGATATATCAAAATCGTTAGGAAGAAAACCAGTAATAATTATATTTTGACCAAATAACCCACCGGTAGGATATTTTAAGTTTAAAGGGATAGTTTGTGTCATTCTTTTTTCTTTACCAGAGATTTTCATTCCACTATGAAGGAATAATGACTTCCCATGCTTTATTTGCTTCTTTATTTTAAATGAAATAAGAGGGTTAACCGTTTCACTAAGGTACTGCTTGACCGGAGTATAGACAATTATTCCTTCTTCTTCAGAAGGTTTCAGACCCTTCTTTTCTACTTCGTCAATATAATTGACTATAATAATATCATAGTAATTGACGTTTATATTATTATTTTCATCAATTGATTCAATATAATTTAACTTCTTTTCCTCATTTTCATCATTTCTTGAAATTGAACTTAAATAAATGGGCTCATTACCAACGTATTTTCCATCAACTAAGTCAAATACAGAATTTTCGTAAATAGGATTAGAGTTAGCATCTTTACCCCCCGCAATGAACAACCCATAATGATCCTTCCTATTTACAAATGAGAGGGAGTTTATTGTTGTGATTTTATGACAAAATTTTGGTTTCGGAATTCTTGGGTTGGATTGATACCCGTCACCATCATGCAATAAAGTCCATTTTCTTGCTTGTAAATCAAACTCCCATAAATCATTACACGGTAACAAAAAATCTTCAAAAGAGCTATCTCCAGCTATTTCTTGATTTTCATATCCGTCATTAATTCTTAGTCCTCCGAATAAATATATTTTATTATTAATTGCGCATAATTCATGATATAACCTTGGTTTGGGTCTTGGGTCATTTTCTGGAATAATCACTCTATGCCACTCCTTTTCTATCAAATTAAGATAGAAAAGCTCTCCCGATAAGTATTTCCCCAAATTTTTGGATTTGTAATTAACAATTTTCAGTTGTATAAATGAAACAATTTCGGTTACTGACAACAAATTTAAATCAATTCCAATTGTGAGACCCCCGAAGGTGAAGACAAATGAGTTATATAATGTCGAAGCAGAGCCAGTCCGCACATTTAAGTTTAAACGATCATCTTTCTCAGTAGGGGGTAACTTTAAATTGTAGCATGCACTAGCAGTAGGAATCAATGTACTCATATCCTCTTCTTTTCACACACTATGATGCTATAAGTGCTTGCTTTACTAGCTCTTAAAAGATATCTGCTAAATATAGATATACCAAAATTATCAACTAGATTGACAAATTAGCTATTCAATATGTATTAGCCTATCTTGTGAAATAAATATATGTCCAACCTAAGTTGGTCTGTCGTCTTAAAAAATCGAAAAGGAGAAAACCTGTGCTTATATACAGGGACAAAATAGCATCTAAGTTCATGATGGTTACAAGGAGTAATACGGGCCAATCTATTTGCTAGATTGCGTATGTTCAAAAAATTTAGTATTGTAAATTAGTTTTCTAAAAAACATCCCTTCAATAGTGGCGTAATGACTATATAGTAAATATAGAGATACCAATTACAAAATTTTACCTACTTAGATCATGAACATTGTGGTTAGCGAATATGTCGCTGAATTCTGTTATCGATTACATGTAGGATTGAGTAAGTGAAATTTCCTATAGTAGAGGATAAACAAGCAAGAGAGGAATTACGGCTGATGAGACAACCTCGGAACAATTCGAGGGTCATACAGGAGAACGATTATCCTATGGGAGACCCGAGAAATATAGTGAAAAAGCCACTAATAGTGTACGACACGAAAAGCTGTTTCGGGCATTTTTGTTGATTGATTGCTGTTTTCAAATCCGACAAATGAATTACCGGAAAACTTCCGGTTTGGCTAATGGCAACCCCTTATTGATCGTCACCCTTACAAGCAAAGAACAAATTGTAATTAATACTCAATTGATTCTTTATAGGTCAGCATAATAGTACGTATTTATAGAAATCAATTGGCCTTATATACTATTTATAATTGCTCAATTAAAATAGAAACATCGAAGGTCTATTTAATATTGGTACTAACTAAATTTTAGTAATTTAACCATTGAACATGTCACAAGTGGTTGAACCGAGAACAGATAGGTCCTCGTCAGTTAGTTCTGGTGATGCCAATGGTGTTAGCAGACTCAAGAAATTAACTTCGGGTTCGACCTGGACTTCACCATTTAGAACTGGTAACGGCAAGAATCTCCGTAAGCAATACAAAGAAGACAACGCAATTACAAATGTTGCTGTTCCTAAGAAGTTTGCCTCTCATCCTATTTTAGAAGAATCCCAAAAGTCAGTTGACTCGAAGAAGAAAGTTTCAAGCGAAAGCGAAAAGAAGAAGGACGAAGAGAAAGAAGATGAAGAAAACGAAGATGAAGAAAAGGAAGTTGAAGAAGTTGAAGAGAATGAAGGCGAAGAGAATGAAGAAGAAGACAATGAAAAGGAAGTAATCGCGGACAAAGACTTAGAAGAAGAGGTGAAGGGTAACGATGACGCCAATAATGAAGAGGTTACAAAGAAAGAAGAAGAAGAAATCAAGGATGTCGAATCCGATGATAATATTGAGGAACAAGTGAAGGAAACTCCAATTGAACTTCATGTTGATCCTAGTTCAAAATATGAACCAGTTCCTGCTCCTAATGACGAACTAATTAAAGAATTCAAGGATAAGCCTATTCTAATGAGTCGTTATCGAGAGTTAAGTGCTGCTGCTGCTGCTACTTCTGCTCAGTTTGATAATCCTAGTAAAGTAATTGATTTAGGTAGTGGAATGAAAATGACCCAACAACAATTGTTAGATATTGCTGCAATGAGAGTTGCTCCCATCTTAAGCAATATTAACGAAGAGGTTGGTAAAAGTAGAACAGAAGATGATATCAAGAAGCAGAAAGAATTAGATGGAAAGGTAGCTGTACATGAAAAAAAATTGGGCTCTGAATTCGAAAAATATGTGAAAAAGTTAGGAAAGAAGAAAGAAAAATTTACCCAAGAAATTGAAGCAAAATTAGAGGATTTGGAAAGACTTATTACAAGTTCCCATAATGCTGCTGCTAGTTTTGAGAAGACCACTAAGGAAGAAGTAGAAACTGCTAATACAGAATTTACTGACAGAGAACTGAAAGCAGTCGAGAAGCATTCAACTGATAAAGAAAACTTGGAGAAGAACCATGAAGAATTAGAAGCCACTAAGAGGCAAGAATTAGAGAATGCTAAAACTGAACAAGAAGTGGCTTCTGAGGAAATCAGCACCTTAACTGAAAAAAAGACTGAATTAGACACATCGAACGCTGAATTGGCCACTAAAGTAGAGGAATTGAATTCTAAGCTTGCTGAAAAGAAGGAGCTTGCATCAAAATTGAAGGAGCAGATCGAGGAAAAAGAAACCCTTATTACTGAGAATAACGGAAAGAAAGAATCCATGAGCAAATCGATCAGTGATATCAAGAAGACCACTGCGGAGAAAACAACTCAACATGAAGCTTTATTGGCAGAGGTTGGGGTGCTTACTGGTACCTTAGCTACTTATTCTTCTAAGATTGGTGAGTTGAATAATAAAAAGGCAGAAAACAAGTCTAGATTGCTGAACGCTAAATCTAAATTCGAGGACTGGGAAACCGAAAAGAAGTCAATGGCTGCTCAAATTGCAAAGGATCACGAATTGAAGAGAATCGAGGCCTTGGAAGCAGCCGAAACCCAGAAAATTGAGGATGAGATCGAGAGGCAAAGATTAGAAAGGGAAGCGAAAGCCAGGGAAGAAGAAGAACGCTTGAAGAAGGAGCAATTAGAACGTGAAGAAGCAGAAAGAATTGAAGCAGAAAGAGTTCAAAAAGAAAAAGAAGAGGCTGAAAAGGCAGAGCAGGAAAGATTGTTAAAAGATCCTGAATATCAACGTAAATTGAGGCTTGAGAAGCAAGAGGCAGAAAGACAAGAATTCTTAGCACAAAAGGCTGAAGAAGAACGTCTTTTCCAAGAGCGTAAAGCTAAAGCTTTAGAAGATGAGAGAAATTTGGAATTAGAAATTGAAGATTTAAGAACTCAAAGAGAAGAAAAAGCTCGTCTTGAAAAATTGGAAGCCGATAGACTTGCTGAACTGAAGATGGATGAGATCAATAAGCTTAAGGACGAGTATGAACAAAAGTTGACTTTGATCAAAGAGAGATTGGAGTATGAGGAGGTTCAAAAATCAAGAATAGCTGAAGAACTTGAAAACTCGAAAAAAATCAGAATGTTAAAAGAGGAAAGAGATAAAATTACGGAGGAAACCAATAAGGCTCTGTTGGCTCAAGTCAAAGATATAATTACTAGTAGAGATGAAGAAATTAAATTCTTAACTAGTAAAGTTGAAATGGATGACGACGAGCTTTTCCGCAGATTACATAAAACTAGTAAACCTGAAATAAGCAACGATTCTTTTTTAGTGAACAGCAATGAGTTTGCAGAACCAACTGTCAAACGAGCCATTTCTAAAAAAGATGAACCAATTGTCACCAAATCAAAATCTGGATCTTTAAAAAACGTAATCAGCAAAGAAGACCACAATAGCCAAGCACGCCGTAAGTCAGTTACCGAATCTACAAAGCCTAAGGAAGATCCGAAGAATAATGGACGCCGTAAATCTGTAGTTGAAGTAACGGAATCCCTTATGCATGGTGCAGCTAATGCTATCAGCGGATTTGCTACATCTGGTACCGCTGCCGCCATCCCTAGTGCTACCGGGTTGAAGAATGCAACTACAGAACATGTTCGTGAAGAACCTGTGTACAAGCCTGATGTTGATAGGTCGGGAAGTAACACTTGGAATAAATTCAAAAAGAAGCTCAATTTGAAGAAAGAGGTATCACCAGATACTAAACAAAAAAGCAAGAGTGCTGTAAATAACGTCAAATCTGAATCTGCTGACATCCCTGCAAAGCCTGTAAGTTCTAGTAAGGATAATGAGTCTGAATACGAAACGTACTCAGTCTATGAAGAGGTAAGTGATAATGAATTCGACAATAATAAAGGTCACCCTGACTATTTAGAAGTTTCCAGTGAAGAATTTGATCGTTTAGTTTCTAAAAAGAAATAGTTTAGGAACTAATTTTTTTTTTCTATTTCAATTTTGTTCTATTTTGTTTCCGAATATGTATTACTTATTTAAATTACTTATTTTTATATGATACTAAAGCATTAATAAATGCAATTATTAGTAATGTAGTAATATAAAGCCAAAGTGATAAGTTTACACTAAAATACAAATTAATCGAATGTAATTTTTTTACCTGATGATGGCACAATAGCTGCACTTGCCCTTTGTGCCGTTGCTAAAGCAACAGAGGACTTCTGTCTTTTAGTATTGCTAGAATTGTCATCCTTAAATACTCTTTTTTTAGGCTTAGGCTTGCTATTGTACGTTTCAGCTTTTTCAATGGGTCTTTCAGTAACTGGGACTCTTTCGACGAATTCTTCATCTTCATCTCTTGGTTTTCTTTGATTTGGAGTTCTCTTTGACCTATCTTCACCATATTCCAATCTTAATGGTCTATTGATAAACTTCTTTGCTAATTTAGATTTAAGAGCATTGGTTGGACCAGTTTCATCTTTAAAATCAATGAATGCAAAGCCTTTACACTTACCAGAATCCTCAAATGTAGCCATTCTAATTCGCACAATTTCTCCACAATGTCTAAAATGCTCTTCCAATAGATCATCAGTGGTATCAAAAGATAAATTACCAACAAATAAAATTCTAGATGGTGGATTTTTTGATAAGACTTCTTTGTTTGGTCTTCCTTCAAATGAATTAGCATTTTTGATTAATAATTTTCTTCCATTTAAATGGGATTCACTTAAAGAAATTACAGTATTAACATGATTCAAAGATGGTAGATCTACATATGCAAAACCCTTAATCTTTTTCTCCTTTTTAGGTAAGTTAACTCTAGTTATATCAGACTCTTCTACCTTAACTAGACCATCAGGTTTAGCCTCACTAGAGAACTCGCTTGTCTTACCTACAATAAATCTGACCAAATCCTCCTTAGTGGTATCAAATGACAAGTTACCAATCCATACTCCAAATTCTGACTTTTTTGGTTTTTCTTCAATCTTGTCTTCTTCCGTAGAAATTGGCTTTGGTGCTGGATTTTTCTTAGCTAATTTATCTAAGTCAAGCTTACCTTTTTTTTTTAAACGTTCTTGTTTCTTTGAAAGTGGGATTTGTGCATTTAAGTCGATTTCTATTTCCTCTAAATCAGTTTCTTTTTTCTCTTTTAAATTGTCATTAGACTCCTCTTCAACTTCGTTGTCTTCAGCGTCATCTTGAATGTTTATTTCAACTTCATCGTTCTCTTCGCTCAAAATTTTCTCCTTTTTCTCTTTTTTCTCTTTTTTCTCCTTCTTCTCCCTTTTCCTTAATTTCTTCTCCTTTTTACTTTCAGTGGTAGCCTCCAAAGCTATTCTTTCTTTCTCTTCTTTGGACATAATGGAATTAATGATAGAGTCTTTTTATCTCATCGCATACAAAAATTTTAGATAGTCTCAATAAACCGAACTGTATATATATTTTTGATAATGATTTACGAACGACGTTATTTAGTCATGAATAATATGAAACAAAAACTGCTAAACTAAGATAAAAAGACATCAAAACAAACTCTTGAAGAATAATTACCATATTCTATTGATGTAATTCAATTTCTCACCTGGTCTTCTATTTTCAACATTTGGTAATAGTATCCAAAGTATTAGCATGACTGAGAAAATAGCTATGAAACTTGGTAAAACAACATATGCCCCAGCAAATTGAGATATTAATCCAATTAAGAATGGAAATAATGCACCGCCAGAAGATCCAAATGCTGTAGTTATTGTTAATGATACTACTAATATCTTACGAGGCAAAAGGCGGGAAACAAGGGTAACCATTAATGGGTAAAGTGGACCGATGCAGAGTCCTGCAAAAGAAACGAAAACACCTTCTAATACCAAGTGTGGTATTACCCATGTAAGCATGATTAACAATATTGAAAGTATGGTCATAATAATGTTACCTCTTCTGGCACCTATATGCAAATGACAAAGTCTAGTTAAGACTAGCCTTCCCAAAGTGAGTCCTAGCCAGTATCCAGACACAACGTAACCAATCGATGGGCTGGTATTTTTACGATAATCTCTCAAATAAGTAACAAACCAACCTCCAATTGCTACTTCACCTCCTTGATAAAAAAGAACCCAGAAAGAAGTAATCCAAGTAGTTTTATTTTTCAAAATTTCTAAAAATAAGTTTGCCCTTTCATTGGATTCTTCCTCATTAGCAATTTGTAAATCTTTGCCATTTTTACCGAACCCCATGTCAGCGTCAACACCTCTGAATGCAAAAAAAACGTTAACTAAATTGATGGACATCATTCCTAATAAAATTAAATAAAACCAGTGCCATGCAATACCATGGTCTATAAATGTTGTGGCAATTAATGGAGATACAGTCGCCCCCAATCCATAGGAACCATGAAAATATCCTAATGCCGTGGATGACTTTTCAAAATGGCTCAAAAAAACATTAAAATGAGAAACACAAATCCCATTACCAACACCACCTAAGAAGAAACCTAAAATTATCACTGGGAATTTAGAACCTGTCAGAACTAGTGCATACATTAATATCATAAAGCAAGTTCCAAGAGGAAGAGATTTCAGCTTCCCAAACCAGACGTTTATTTTATGTGCAGAAAAAGCAACAAGTATGAATCCTATTGCATTACCCAACCAAATTAATGATACAATAGAATATTCAATATTGTATTGCTCTTCCATATAAGGCAAAAATACACCTGGTGCACCATCATTGAATCCAGAAGTTAAACACCACATGCAAGCTGCTATAATACGCCACAAATTTCTACTGTCATGAAATGACATTTTATTATGTTGTGCCATGGGTGTAGTTTCACCTACATCTGATTCCTCATCAGACGAACCTTCACCAGTTAATGCCTCATCCACTTCATCTCTATCTTCAATTCTACTAAATTCGCTAAGCTCATAGTAACTAGGTCTATATTCCAAATGTGGTCTTCTTTCTAAAGTTTGAGATGAGGTCTCATGTCCTGCTTCGATTTGTGAATGATTTATTTCCTCCAGAGGTGAGTCAACTGTAGGAAATGTGGTTTCAAAATGTATATTTGATTTAGCTCGCTCACCACTTTCACCTGTCATATCTATACTAGAGCGAGTTTAAATGAAGCCTCGTTTCAAGGGTTTATTGATCTAATATACCTTTACTGTCTGATTACAAACCATATTTCATCCGATAATTATAAAGACCCCCCGCCTGCGATGAGCACATAACGCTTTCTGTGGGGCAGCGGCGGTTTCCGAATGGAGAAGGATCATATTTAGTTCATACTTCCGGTCTCAAATTATTTCATAATATCCGTAAAAAATGGTCAATACTTCCTATATGTAATTTGTAAAATCAACCTGCAAAATATTTCGACGTCATTAGTGTATTGTATATATGAAGTATTATCCTGACGTTAACTTTATCTACAAAGATGTCACCTACAATTATTCGATGGGTAATAATTTTATCCGTCGGTGCGTATTTCGCACCTGGTATGACCTTCAGAGACTTTGAGTTGGGTAAAAGATTGAAAAAGATTGAGGATAACAATCAACCATTGATAAATACAAACAAAGGGAGGACTTATTGAATATTCCGTTGGAACTAAGCAAAATTTTATGATATGGTGGCAGAAGAAGGCCGTTCTGTTTATCTGGCTGCAAAAATTCTTCGAGTACTTAAATAAATGACTTGGATAGGTTGAAAGTTGGAAACCGTTTCTGAAGTTTCTGAAAAGTAGCATCTTTACTACTTTTCATCATCAGTATGAGAGTAGAGGATCTTATCAATTTACCAGTAATGGGTGCTGCATCTAATACTAACGAAAAGTAAAAGATTAATTAATATTAAAAGAATCATTACCTGAAATAATGATTTATTTTATTCACTCTTTATATAAGAGATCAAGAGTTTTGAAGAAATGAAATATTTTATTGTCAAAAAACGTTGAATACACTAACATGAAGATATATCTACATTTGCTTCAAATAATACCTGCAATGATTACCATCGACAGTTTGAAGTCAAGATGTAATATTACTACATGAGACATTGTTATTACGAAATATACTGATATGTATAGACGTTAGTTTGAGGTTTAGTTACACATAGTTGGGTTATTCAGAAAGTAAGGAAAGTTTTAAAAATTACCGGTATTACGCACAATTCTCCACCGGTAGTTTTAGTCGAAAGTCCATTAAATACAATTATTACATCATATAGCATAATTACTTTTCAGATCAGGATGCTTTGCTGTAAATTATTCAAGCAATAGCTAGATCCGTTCAAATAATGCTGGTATCATGATTCAGCATTACTGTTGAAATCCCCAACATGTATGATATTGTATGTAGGACTACGTTAGAAAAGAAACCACTGTATTTATAAAAAGACAAACAATATGCGGCGAGTATAAATCAAGTTGTGATATTTTTATATTTATCCTCGATTACTTATACATATCTGCACCGCCTCTTCTACTTTCTAATAAGTCAGCAAATAGGATACTATTACAAACATTTATCGTCATGTAATTGACTTCTTTAATTCAAATTCTTGGAGGTTAATTGCTAGTTTGTAAGGTTTTTTCGTATGTATATTTTGATAAGTGGTATATAGAAATAAAATATGTAGAATTGATTAATTCAAATGTTTTTAGATATGTATACTAAAGGTAAAAAAAACTTGGTTATGGATGGAAAATCATATTACGGGATTGTTTCCTATTAAGGTATTTAACCCGTAATTTTTCTTGCAAGTAAATCAATGGATTAGTAATTATTTAAAGATCACTAGTTTAACAAGGATTAAAACTAATAGAAATAATGACTGAAATTATAGAAAATAATGGTTTGGAACATTCATCTTTAGGCATCTCAACACATCGATCTGCTATAGCAGATATAAAAAAAGACGAAGTCCATACATCGCAGATCTTAGGAAGAAAGCCACACCTAGAGCAAAGACTGTCAGGGTATGAACTATCCAATTTAAATAGAAATATACACGAAGAAAATATTCCTGATCAAATATTTGTTGAAGAATTATCTTCAATTTTGCAAGATGTGGAAATGGGGTTAGAAATCAATACAATTAAAAATATATGGAGAATAAGTGCTGCATGTATATGGTCTTTCTTATTAGGTTATAATGACGGTGCACCAGGTGTATTTTTGCCTGATATCGAAGAGCAATATAATATAACATATGCGGTTGTATCTTTAGTATGGCTAGGAAATGCCCTTGGGTTTATTCTAGTTGCATGTCTTGCTCATAATATCAGTGTGTGGTTTAATAAGCTGAAGTCAATTCCTCTTGGATGTTGCTTCATGATTCTTATGTATGCTTTGGTGCTGTCAGGGACAAAATTTCCTGTAATTGTTATGGGGTTTTTCTTCGGCGGTGTTGGCGGAGCAATTACTTTATCTCACATTAACGTTTTCATCAGTCATTTAAAAAAATCGTCGAAGGTATACGGGTTTCTGTGTGCAGCGTATGGCTTGGGGGCTACTGTTTCGCCATTAATTGCCACAGCTTTCATAGATAGTGGTATTAAATGGCATTATTTCTATTTGACATCGTTAGGTATGATGTGTTGCGATTTAATCAATCTTTTCTTTGCATTTAGGGGAGTAGATAGTGAATTGGCAGAAATCAGAAATGAGGATATCACTCCACAAAACGACCAAGGTGGTCAAGCTAATTTGCTTATGGATGTATTGAAGAATAAATCTACGTGGCTAACGTCTCTTTGGAACTTGTTTTATCAAGGTGGAGAAGTTGCTATAGGAGGCTGGTTTATTACATATTTGAAAGATTACCGTAAAAATACTAGTAATTCTATTGGATATGCCATATCTGGATATTGGCTAGGACTTACAATAGGAAGATTGTTTTTAACTAGGCCCTTCCATCTTTATATCGGTATAAGAAGAGCAAATATAATTCTAACTGTGGGATCAGTTATTTTCATCATGTTGACATGGGTGATTCCTCATTTAATACTTGAAGGTGTTTTTGTTTCAATAGCTGGTATATTTATTGGACCACTTTATCCTTTAATGCTTACTTTGGTATCTAAGATTTTACCACGTAAAATTCAAGTAGTCTCATTAACAATTACTACTGCTTTTGGTTCATCTGGTGGTGCATTATTTCCATTTTTGATTGGTTTAATATCGCAATATGAAGGAGCGTATGTTGTTTTACCAGCATTTATTGTAATCTATTTAGTGATGCTCTTGTTATGGATAACTTTACCTAATTATGAAAACAGAACAAGTAATAATGATCAAAAATTAAATCTTTTTAAGAGATTATGGTAGTTTAAATGCTTTTTTTTTTTTTTTTTTTGATAGCAGGAGATTGACAGTTTTATTAACTGAATATATATAAATGACATGAAGCTATTCTGATTATATAAAAATGTAAAGAGTTCTTTTGTATCTTCTTTTAATTTATTCTTATATGGTATTTGCATCTACTCGCTATCCAAAGAACAATTGTGTTACTAGAACTACAAATATGACTCTAAATGAACAAAGCTTTACATTCCCAAATCTTTTCAATCGTCTCCAACAATCTCATTCCATAACCATTTGCGCCAAAGTTCACCCGATTCATTAATAATATTATCCATGAAATCTAACTTATAATTAATAGAAGAATCATTTGAAATGATAATATTAGGTAATTCTGGCCTTTTATTTGGTACTTGTTTTTGCTTATATTTGTAGGCCTTTGTAGGAAATCGAGATAGGAATTGCCTAATTTCATGCTGGTCTAATTCAACCAAGGTATTTTCAGCAGATTCTAAAAATGCAATTGAAATAAAAAGAATTTCAATATGTGGATCTAATTTAGCAAATGGAATTTTTACTTTTTCATTATCTAATAACGATAAATTTGATAATCTTTCCGAAGAATCATTAAAACTAGTTCTATTAAGTTGATTTATAAGATCCTTAAAAGAATTCGTCTTCTGTAATTCCTGTTCGCTGAGGACTTCTTCCTTTCCAAAATCCTCCCCAACTGTCCAAAATATATCAGGACCTAATTTTTCAACCAAATTTTTGCTGATGTCAAGTTTGTCTAAATAATAATCCATAGACTTTTTAGGGTTTTGAAGTCTCCAGCCTAAAAGTCGGTCCCAAATTCTTCCTCTATCATACTTGGACCATACTTTAGAACCGCAGTATTTAAGCCACCAAATTAACCATTCATCATCATAGTTTCCAAATTTATTTAAAATCTGCTCTTCCAGAAAAAATTGCGACAATTCCGGTAGTAATTTTCTTAAGCAGTAGATAAAAAGGGATACTCTCTCTTCAATTGTACCTCCATTAATTGGTAAAACACTTTTCTTGATCTTAGTTCTAGAGGATGAATGTTTAATCCTCTCCTCTGGAGAATGTAATAAAACCAACACCAATCTTTCATAAACTTCGTGAAATGACATGCTTTTTTTGTTCTCGTCTTTCAAAAACTCATTTAATTTATTTGCCAATTCTGGGAATGTTTCAATATAATTTGAATAATCATCAAAAATGTTCGTTACATAAGAATTATTATTCAGATAATCTCTACCACTTAGAACCCAAGGTGTATTACTTATTGGAGGAAACCATTCTGCTAAGTTTAAGGCAATCCAAGTTAATGACTGATCATACTTGATAATTTTGCTCCACTTTTTGATAAATTTGTGAACTGAGTTTTCAAGTATCTCGAATATAATTTTTTCAGTTTCAGATAGCTCAAAATTATTATACTTCAAACGCTGGATATATTTACTTAAATCCTTTTTTATTTTGGATCTAATTTCATCATTAACAGTATCGTCTGATTGATTTCCTTCACTTCCAGATTCGGAACTTCTTGAAGGTATCGAGTTTGTAGAACTAGTCGTACTACCCACGTTACTTCTATTAATAACGTCATTATCTGGTTGTATAAAAGGATTCAACACAAATGGGTGATATTTCAATAGTATGGGCCAAATCTTGAATCTCAAAAAGGGTGGAAGACCTTTTTGTCGAGCTATTAATGCAAGTCCATGGTGATTTTTATTTTCAAGGTATTTGTTACATAAGTTGAACAATTCTAAGTCATAATTGAATGATGGTTTATCCTCGTCGACAGAACTTCCAAGCTGAGAAAGAACAGTAACTGAAGAATACGACGATGAAATGGAATTGGTTGGGGACAAATCTTCCAGTGTTGAACAACGACTAGGTGATAAGGGGTCCTTACTGTGTTTAGAACTAAAATTTATTTCTTGAATATCCAAACTCTCGTACATTTTAACTGCAATTCTATCTCAAATGTGGTAAAAAATATAATTGGTATGATATAAACTATCTTATAATGAAATAATGATAGTATCTTTGGATTTAACTTCTAAAATTAATACATGTTTGTATAATATAGCATCAAATTAAAGATTTTAAACAATATAAACTGAAATGACTTAGACTTTTTATAGAATAGCCTATAATTCTAATGATTACCACTTATTGGTCTTCTGATCGGTTGCCTAACTATTGAAAATAATTCTTACAAACTTTTTCTTAGTTTGTGAGAATCTTGTTTTGTGTAATTAGTCCTGAACTAATTTCTCAACAAAAAAGATCAATAGGAGACTAACAAGAGTATAGGCAGGATTTCTTAGTTTCCAAAGTATTTTGACATTTTTTGATTCAGAAGTTTACAGGCATTCTCTTTGCATAATCATGTAAGAAAATTATGATTAATTTACCGATAAATTCAGCGATTTAATATCTCGCAACGTATTTGAAAATTTTTTCTAAGGATTCTCAAATACATATTATTTTTAAGAAAATATAGCTTTCCAAAAACAACATTATGTTTTATTTAAGATAAAAAAAAGATTGAACGCTTAGAGAAAATTCGATAAAACAAAAACATAGAAGCTCAATGGAATAGTCTAGCATATTTAAATAATAATAATACTAGTAGCATGAACTTCAAATTCTGCGGGAGTAAATACTTTGCAACCATTTCACTTTATTGATAATTATGCAATTTATTGCTTTTTATATCAGTTTAGTTGTATTCTGTAGTTTCAGCCGGTATTGTCATGTCAAACGATATGAGACTGTAACATAACACATTGTAAGTAAAAAAATATTAAGTATAGGGGTAAAAAGTCGCACCTATTTTGGTAACATGATCATGAATTTCTTTTTCTTAGAATTTATTCCTTTTTCTCAATTAATTTCTTTTTTTTGCCCCATTTTTTGCGTGATTAAAGCAGATTAAAAACATTTATATGCTTTTCACGTGACATTTT
Organism: Schwanniomyces sp. yHRVM31; assembly: GCA_030462985.1. NCBI lineage: Eukaryota > Fungi > Ascomycota > Pichiomycetes > Serinales > Debaryomycetaceae > Schwanniomyces > Schwanniomyces sp. yHRVM31. Next base: position 50,100 of record JAKVQU010000039.1, read on the forward strand.
TATTATCTAATTCAGTAGCAGCCATTCGATTTCCAGGGGGTGGCCGGACTATATAAGGGGCGAATTGCCACTGTTTTTTAAATCATAGAATACCCAACTATTATTAGTTTAATTCAATTGATACATTACAATGCAAATTTTCGTTAAAACTTTAACAGGTAAGACCATCACTTTAGAAGTTGAATCTTCTGATACCATTGATAACGTCAAGACCAAAATTCAAGATAAAGAAGGTATTCCTCCAGATCAACAAAGATTGATTTTCGCTGGTAAGCAATTAGAAGACGGTAGAACCTTATCTGATTACAACATTCAAAAAGAATCTACTTTACACTTAGTCTTAAGATTAAGAGGTGGTATGCAAATTTTCGTTAAGACTTTAACAGGTAAGACCATCACTTTAGAAGTTGAATCTTCTGATACCATTGATAACGTCAAGACCAAAATTCAAGATAAAGAAGGTATTCCTCCAGATCAACAAAGATTGATTTTCGCTGGTAAGCAATTAGAAGATGGTAGAACCTTATCTGATTACAATATCCAAAAAGAATCTACTTTACACTTAGTCTTAAGATTAAGAGGTGGGCAATAAATTAAAATTCTATATAGTTAGTCTAATTTAATATTTCATTGCTTAATAAATCTACTATATTCTTAATTTTTCAATCTCAACTTGTACAACACTATTGTTTACTTCCGTAAGTCTTCTTATAGAATTTTTAACCAGATTTACGTACTCATAGTAATTTAATTCCGCAAAGTAAGATATCAATTTTCCTGATAGTCTAATAAATGCAATGTATACATTTTCCGTACTTTCTGACGAAGTACAAATTTCATCTAACTTTTCCCAGTTTGCTAATAATTTTCTTGATTCTTTTTCATCAATAATGGTACTACCTATTTGATCCACTAATCCAGCGAGAATACCACAAAGTTTCAATTTTGTTCTCCAAGTTAAAACAATAGTATCTGACTGGAGAAGGTTATTTATTTGTGTTAACAATGAATTTAATAATATGCTGCTGTATTCATCATTAAAACCCCCTATTGAACAAAGAATATTATTTATAAAAATTAAGTTTTGTTCCTCCCTAGCAATACTCTGATCGTTAGTAGATCCCTTAATATCAATTTCCATGTCATCATCATCATCATATTCTCCACTTAAAACATAGGCTATAAGCTCAGTATAATTTTCAATCAATATATTATTACGAAAGACACTAATGAATTTCCCTAATAACTTTACAGAATGCTTTTGGTACTTTTTAGTTTTTCGTTTAGCTTCTGTCAACACCGTTTTTGATATTAACTCCAAAATATCAGGATTAGTATCTAATAATTCTTTACATTTGATTGAAAACAATACTAAAGCTTCTAAGAGTAGCTCTTTTCCATCCCATGATTTTCGTTTACAAGACGACATTAAAAGCTCCAAAAATTCCAAGTTGAATTTATCTGGTAAAGTTTCACCTTCAAGCATATTGCATAAATCTATAATAGATCTTGCTAGTACTTGTCTAATATCATACCGGTGAGACTCTAAAAATGCTTTGTAAATTTCCATGATTTCATTTAAGAATAACTTAATAGCACTTGAGCCGCCACTTGTATTTTCAATCCAAACCCTTTCGCATGATTGTCTTGCAACTTCATCCAAATCATGTTTACCAACATAAACTATCGGCAAAAATGCACTTAAAACTGTTTGAAATATCTCGCCGCCAAATTTAGAAATATTCTCAATTGCTGCACTAGCTATTTCTCTATTTCTATCATCCTCACATTCAAAATATAAGTTTTCAATAGTTTTCGAATATAAAATAATAGAAGGAATCGAAGCAATTCTACATAAATAACCAGCAGCAATAGAATATGATGATGCTATACTATCATTTCTATCATTAATTTGCAGTATACACAATTTTAATAGGATATCGCTGTAAGGTTTCACCAAATATATTCGCTTGCTGACCATGCTAACTAACACTCTAGATCCACATACCTTAGAGGGTAATCCTACTGCTCCCTTAATGGATATTTGAATTCTTGAAATAAATTCTCCCATACTTTCTTCTTTTAAAAGATCTAACAAATTTTCTATTGCGTCCATAATAGGGGAAGCTCCTAAACCCTGTAATCTTTTCGCATCAATTTCTGAATTGTTTAAGTTATATTTATCTGCATTCAATATCAAGTAATTCACGACATCTGGCTCTAAACTAGACATTAAACCAATAAACGATTCAACTAAAGAAGGAACAAATTTATGTAGAGATTTCGATTTCATATCACAAAGTTTTAATATTGTTTTAAGAGAGAAGTCCTTTACTTCCTCAGAATCACTCATTATTCCCCTATTTCCCATTAAAAATGGAATTAAATCGCTCAAAATACTATCGGACTTAGTCAGATCAGCTTCAATAGATCTTAAGGTAATAGTTGCTAAACTTTTTGTTAACTTATTTCCTTCTTTCCTAACACTATCTTTGATATCATCCATAACTCTAAAGCTCATATTCCAAATCTTGTCCATGCTAATTTCATATTTATCAAATGATGTAATCAGTAACATTTCATTCAATGCCGATGTGCTTCCTTGTCTAACTCTCCATTCTTTGTTACTCATTCCATTTAACAATTCCAGTAGTATTATATCGAAATTCTCCTCAATGACCTTCGATGTGTTATCAACGAGAGCATTCCAAATATCATTCATAGACTGGGATACTGAAGGGTTAGGGTCAAACTTATATCTGAATAATTTAGGAATAAGACGGCTAAATAATCGTTTGTTCGAATTAAGATGATTGCTTAAGGAAGCTTTAGACATAATTGAGCCTAAGCCAAATGCCATACCTTTTCTTGAAGACCAAAGCATCGAAGATTTTGATAGGGCCATAAATTTATAAACTAAGCTTGGATCTCCAACATCAGAAGCTAAATTTAAAACGTCTTTATATGTCGAAATTGATCCATCATGTGTTCTTAAGAGGTCTTTATCAAATAATTGTGTATCGTGTTCAACAGTTCCAGATGTTAAAGAATTAGCAGACGACGAGTCACTAAAAGACTTTAATAAGTTATGAACCAACGTATCCTTTAGTTCACGATCACCCATTTCATAAACTATCCCCAAGCCTCTAGACGCAGACTCCTGAACAAGTTCATCTCTATCTGCTAAAAATCTCATGAAGGCCAAATGTATTTCCGGTGCTTTACTTTTAACATATTCCAAATGACCACAGTACTGAACAAGAGACAAAAGCCAAATACACCCAGATTTCCTTAACGAAGGCTTGGATTTAGAACAAGCATCTAAAATCAATTTCACTGTAGATGGCAACCTACTTAAATCCTTAGGAACAAACTTGCAATTTTCTCCCTGAATATCTAATTGTTTGGCTAAAAAATTGGAATACCATCCGCATGAATAAATAACAAATGCTTCACCACTAGAGAAAGTAAATTCCACTTGTTTTGAAATATGAGTTTCAAATAATAACAGCTCAAAATTAACATCCGCGGAGGAATTAACGCATAGTGATAAATATCCTAATGTTAATACTGACAATTCATCACATCTTTTAACCTTCTCTTTTATACCATCAATGAAGCGGTATACATAAGATCTTACCAGCTCATTTAGTATAGGCCCTAGAGAACCACAAAGACATAATTGAGTAACACAATCTAAGATACAAGAATAAAGCGAATCAATTTTCATCCCGCTGAGTAAAAGATTTAGATAATTTTCCAAATATTCAGCATTTACAAGTTCGATCCTTCCTCTGAGAGTAATTCTAGATATTAAATACGCAATTGATAAGTATCTATTATGTAATGAATAGTTTGGAGCCAGTTCACTAATTAAAGAATCTAGAATGTGCGTAATCTCGTCATTGGAAACCAGATGATGACTGGCAATTATTCCAAAAACCTTGCACGCCTCCTTTGCATTTATTTGAAATCTAGAATTTATCAAACGTTGCAACTCAGTGACTTTTGGAGTCAAGCTTTTGATGGCCATACTTGGAGAAAAACTAAGCAACAAAGAAAATGTTCTTCCAAATGAAGCATTATGTACGATACCCGAACCTTCTAAATATTGACCTAAGTAAGAGTCACAAACAATACGAATGAAGGTAAGATATGTATTTTCTTCTCCAGAATCTGCATTAACAAGTTCTTCTATCCCATTAATTAATAATTTCTGAACTATCATATCTGATTCAAGGGCTCTTTCCAATCGAATTCGCCAATTCTCATCGACTGTAATTACAGTTGTTTTACCTTCTATGACATGCATAACTAATGACTCAACAATAAATTCTATCGCCTTACCAAGAGCTTTATAAACGTTTGCTCCATTATAACCTTGGAATCTGGTTAATTCCAGGAATAAGACCTTAACCATTTCAGAAAACGAGGGAAAAACGGAATTTGATTCATATCCTAAATACTTTTTGAATGTACCATCTAATCTATTAGAAGATACCATCAAATTAAAGACATATGGATGTAAGCCTCTCAATGATTCCTCTATAGTCTCTGATTTATTATCTTTTATACTCCCAAGAATACAAAAGTATCTAGCTTGTGCATCATGAAAAGGAAATGCTAAATTGCAAAATTTAACTGACATATATCGACAGGAGTGTAAGCTACTATCTCCTGCGTTTAAGTCTTGCTCCATGTATTTTTTCACTAAAGTTTTTAATTCCGACTTCGTTTCATTTGACAACTTAGATAAATGGACAGTTATTCCAGATAATGCATCTTGAACTGTAGATCTCATATCCGAAATCTCTCCTTCGAGAGAATCAAATAAAAATAATATTGGACCGATATCATTTTGAAATAGGCTCGGTGTTGATCTTAGAATATTTCCAAGGGCCTCATATTGCAACAGTCTCTGAGTGATATTTTTAGCATTGTTCATAGGTAAATCAGCCTTGGGCCACCCTTCACTCAAAAGACTATCTTTAATTTTTTGAAACATTTCAGAATTAAAATCTTGGCTTGATGAATCATCTAAACCAGAGCTATTCAAATTAAGCCATTTAATAAATTGAATTGTAGTATGCTTAAGTTTGGAATATGAAGAAGATAATCCAAGCGATACTATTTCAGATAAATTTCGAGCTTGACAAACTTTCTTACTTCTTAACAATACACTTAGAATTTTATCTTGAAGAAGCACATCAACAGGAAGTTGATCAGTACTACCACTAAATAATAAAAGAAGCTTTTCAATTATAATTGCATCCTCTATATCAAATTTAAGTTTTTTGAAGAGTAGCTCCGACATATCTTTGATGGCCGAAGAGTTATCAGACGAAGCAATTAAGAGAGGTATTACTAAGTTCAGATCTTCAAATCCAACCTTTAATAATTCCAAATAGCGTTTTTTCATTTCCTTTAGTGCTTGTTTTTCATTATAAGCTACTCCTGCAATTTTTGTAAAATACTCTATGTCAAACATACTTAAACCAGGCAATGGGACAACAGAATCAGATGCTGTAGGACGAAGCAACAAAAATCTAGCGATATGATCAGTCAAATATCTCTCATCACCAGGATGATCATCAAACTTTAGCGATTTCTTGAATGAATTGTAATCATCAGTCTCTCTCTCAGGTGCCACCCATGACTGCAATAATTTTCCTAAAATATGAAACAATCGAGAAGAAATAGTACTAGAATATTTACTTATGTTTTCAATTGTTAAAGGTATTAATCTAAATCGTTCGGCTTCAGTTAATCTTTCAACACCTCTGGATACAAATAGAAGAGAATATAACACAACAGATGAAGAGTCTGAATTTTCAGGTACATTTGGAGATTTTGCTTGATTTAATAAACTTTCTACTGGTAATTGTAATTCACGAGCAGCATTGATACGTGGAATTAAGTTTTGAATGATTTTAAATATGGCTCTTCTGACTTCTTGATGTGGACTTGCGAGCTTTAATAAAATAGGGGCCAAATATAATTTTAAAGAAGCTTCAAACTGCTCATTACTTTCAGCTAATGCAATTCTTAGTTCAACTCTATTTACAAGAGCTAACTCATTTTCTGCCATATTATATAACGATAAGAACGAAGTATAATATATTAATTTGATGGCAAATAGTTCAGTCGCTATTTTATATCTATTGGTGTGCATACAACACGTAATTAATCTATATAGCCTATGTATTCTTATATTCTCTTAAAATCACAGGAACGGAAGAAGGTGGTAAAGCTCCAAACTCAGTCACAACCTTTTTTATGTACTCAGGTGGAGTTAAATCATACATGATATTTAACACGTTCAAGTTTTCAATATTTTTCCAATTCGCTAATGGTAAGTCGTTATCGTCCTTGCTTTGATTGAGATCGGTTTTTTTCTGCTGCTTGCCTTTTATCTTATTCTTCTCTTGATCATTCTCTTTCTTATCTTGTTCACATTGTTTTATGAACTGTTCCAATGCAAATGAACGCTTTTGTGGTGGTCTTTTAGATTGAATATCTTGTATTAAGTCCTCGCTATCTGCCAATTCATTAGTGGTAACAGAATCTAATTGAACTTTATCCGAGAACTTAATAGACTCACAACATGTCAATACAGGTATATTTCTAGTATGGCACATCATAGCAATGAGCCCTGTACCAACTCTAGAGTAGAGGTATCCATTAGATAACATAGCATGTGCGCCTAAGAAGACGCAATCAACATCCTCTAAAATAGTAGAAGAAAGAGAGCTAACCAAAATATACTGAATTTTTAACCTTTCATTGGCGATAGTATCGCATGATGTAGAAATCTTCGATTCAGTTTTATTATTCAAGGCATTGATCAAGTTGGTTAATAATTTCTTTCCTTCAAATAATGGCCTAGAATCAACTACGATAAGATTGAATTGTTTATCCTGGTTTATTACGCAGTGCATAAATAAGTCTTCCAAAACTTGAGAATGACCAAAGGTTAAGATAGTTGATCCATTAGTAATATGTTTAGAAGCATTCTCCACGATCACTTTCCCAGAAAATTCAATTTTTTCTTTAATGAAGTCATCAATTTTATTGCATAAAATTTCCTTCGCCTGGTTTTCAGTTGTATCAATAGAGATGTGTGATATTTCCTGTTTTAACCATCTGATAGCATTACCCATAGAAATCGACAAGGGTCTTGCAGTTTTCAAATATTCGATTTGATTAGATAGATGTCCAGTCAAATGCCTCGTTAAAGTCATATTCAAAGGCGTTTTATAATCTTGTATTACCTCTTTGAATACTTGTAGCATATTCAATAATCTAGGTATTGAACCTACAATCTTATAGGTAGAATATTTTAAAGTCAAAGATAATATTGATGGATGAACGATATGGGAAATAGATGGTGATGATGCATTTCTTTGTTCTCTAGTTTCCAAATGGCTAAATAAAGATGGAATTTTCTTTCGAGCACTCTCGTCCTTAATTAAAGTTTGATTAAGTTGTTTCTTCAAATTCGTATTGGTTGCTGTTTGTTGTTGTTTCTTTTCTATTTTTTGTTGAGCAATCTGGGCCTGTTGTTCTGGTGTGATACCAATTGCTTCTTTTTGAGCTGCCCTCTTTGCGGCCTTCTCTTTTTTCTTCAATTCCTTTAGTTCTTTATTAGAAAGTTTCTTTCCCTCGTTAGCTACATCAGTAACCTTTGGCCCATCCTTATCTTCAGGAGCGTGTGTATTGTTGCTTTCAGTTTTATTTTCAACCATCCTTTCAACTCTACTATTATTTACAATAATATAATGGTTCGAGCCTTTACAAAAAAAAAGTCTAACGAAAGCGTGCGAAAACCACAAAAATTGAACTATAAAACGAAATATGCATGTATTGATGAGTTAATAAATATCTATTTTTAATAACTTTCAGATAATTCACCAAAAACACCTCTCTTTTTGGTGGTATCATATAATCTAATGATTTTCTCTTGATCTTGATTATCAACTTGAGAAAAAGCGAATCCTCTTTGCTTTTTAAGTCGCTGAACTTGTCTAACCTTTCTAATCGCCTTTTGGAATTGCTCCATTCTTGGTCTATAATCTTGAATTTTATATTTCTGAATTTCTTGTACATAGTGATAAGTTTCAGGACTACTACTTCTCTTAAAGTACTTCCACGCTAAATCTCTCATTAAACATAAAATTGCAACACTGAAGACTGTTGCCCAAAAAACAATAGCAGGATAAGTAACCCTTAAGTTTCCCATGTACTCTTTTGATACATTGATTTTAGGAGCAATTGTTGCATAAGCAGGATAAAAACCAAGCCAAAGTAAGAAAGAACCAGGAATAGCAAATAATGTGAATTTTGTCCATAGAGTTATAACAAGTGATGCCTTTCCTAAGGAAGTTAATGTACAAGTGGTGAATATCATAGTACCCCATCCCCAATTATCAACCGTCATTCCAGTAGCTAACGTGTTTCCATATCTGTAAATTGTATACGTGCAAACGAAAATAACCGCAGAATGATAAAATCCATTGATTATCCAACCCCAGAAAACCCGTACATTGAAAAACCGACGATCCTGTCCTAATTTGTATAATTGAGGATAACGATCTAAAAGACGCGCACCAACGAACTGATCAAAAACTCCAAGCACGAAAGGTGGAAAAACTGTGAAAAGGACATTATAGAATGTCAATGTCCAAGATTCGATAAGGGACTGCCCCGAGAAACAGTTGAAAAAGACAAACCAAAACTGGGTCATATACAAAGTGATATTCTTATAAAACGAATATAAGATAGCATTTGATATTCTTCTATACGACCATGATCCGTGAACAAGCAAAAGCTTTTTTAAGTATTTGAATTGCCCAATAGAAACATCAGCACTTCTAGCAGCTTGCATACCTTCCATACCACTGATTCCAACACCCACGTGAGCTGCTTGGATCATTGAGACATCATTTGCACCATCCCCGATTGCTAAAAGAAGAGATCCCTTCTTTTTTCTCTTAACCATTTTTACTACTAAGGCTTTTTGTAGTGGTGAAACTCTACAACAAATTACAGCCTTACATATACTTCCGAGGTGAATAAATAAATCCTCAAGTTCAGGCTCTAAAGCAAACGTCAAAGAATGACCATCAATGATCAAAGCTAACGACGAATCGAAGTTATCATTTATATCAAACTGATGTTCACTAATAGCTTTGACTTTTTCTTCCAAATTAAGTTTCGTATCATTCTTGGTTTCCTCATTAATGATCAATAAGTTCATGTCCTCACTTAACAATTTACAAGACATTCCAATATTAATTGCAGTTTCTTGTCTATCCCCAGTTAAAACCCATACCTTAATCCCTGCATCTTGTAATGAATGTATAGTATCAGGTACACCATCTTGCAATTTATCTTCAATTGCCGTAGCACCTAAAAGAAAAAGATCCTTTTCGATCAATTCTGCAGCCTCATCTAATTTATCACTTCTATTATCCATGGTAGTGGATGCTTCATAATAAACCGAAGACCAACTTTGATATTCTTCTTCAGGAATAATTCTTGATGAAATACACAATGTTCTTAAACCCTCCGCGGCAAAATCTTCAAGATGTCTCAAAGTAGAGTCAACAAATGGTTGAGGTTCACTTTGGGATAATCTTTCAAGAATAACAGTATCTGCACCTTTACAAAATAATCTAATTAAACCATCCGGGCATCTAAAAATAGCTGACATTCTTTTCCTCGTGGAATTAAATTCACAAATGTTGAGCAATTCGTAATCAGAACGAGAAGATGTGTGCTTATTTTCAATAGTTACCCCTTTAGGTTTACGGATAACGAACTTATAACCCAAATCAGCAGCACCTTGAACAAGGGCACCTTCATCTGGAGATGCTGCTTGATACTTGATTGAGCTATTAGTCTCATCATACTCGGGAATAACCGTGTGACATGTACTCAATAAAATCAAAAACTCATTGATTACTGCTGATTGCTGCAGATTTTTATCCCGTAAATGGTCGTATAAGTTATTGAAACTATAATATCCAATTTCAATTCCGTCAATTAATTGAACTTGTCCATCTTCGGGTATTTCTTCAATGTAGCATTTACCTCCGATAGTGCAACTTTTAAACTCCATGATATTTCGAGTCAAAGTACCAGTTTTGTCACTGAAAATATAATCAATTTGGCCGAGTTCCTCAACTAATGAGGAAGTCCTAACACCAGTTGGAGTATCACTTTCTTCATGATACATATCTAAATCACTTCCAATCATATATGCTTGGTAATATTTAATAATTTCAACAGTAACAAAAAGGGAAATAGGGACCAAATTAGAAAAAAGAATCCAATAAGTTAAAATATCCTTAAAAAATAATTTTGCCATACTATTTCCAGCCAACATAAGGTAGCTTAAGTTATGTTTATCAACCTCTAATTTGATAACATTACCAATAGAACATACTAAAGCAAGAATTATTAAAATTGAAAAAAGGGCAACAATTTGTAAATTAATAATCCTTTCCACATCTGTTCTTTTGATAGGAGTAGCAGTTGCATTTCTCATTAATTTAGTCTCATGACCAGTAAATACCACAACACCATGAATCCACTGCGTATTCCTTAGAGTGGCTCCTCTCAATAACAATTGCTCGGGAGTAAATGGAATATCACCAGCAGATCCAAATTTTTTCAAATTACCTTCGAATGTATAAAGAGAAGAATTTGGAGGTTCAGATAAAATTTCAGTATGAGACAAATCAGTCACTAAGTCTCTGGGATTAACTAAATATGATGTTTCAGGCTTTGATTGTTTTATTTTAAGATTTGTTTCACCATCTAAATTTGCAGTTTCAATATAACACAATCCCTCTGGTTCTGAAGAACTGACCAATAATAAATCAGCTGGAAAAGGTTCTTCATTCTTAACTTTTACTATATCACCAACCTTGATTTGGATCCATTTTCTCTCAACAAATGATCCTGTTTGAGGGTCCATGACTTGAACTTTGGTATTATTTAATTCACGATCTGCACCAGCTCTTTTTAAGTCTTCCATGATTTCTTTTATTGCAGAAACTAATAAAACGACAGCCAATGTACCGATTGTTGTGTACCTATTTGTTGGAGAAACATTCGGTACTTGTTGAATTATGGAAGTAAATAAGAAAAACAAATTTGCGTATTTACTAAATTGTTCAAACAAAAACTTTGGAATGAAAGTGAATGTATTATATTTTGTAGTTGAAATATGATTATCATAATACCCAAAAGAATTATTTGCATTATGATCCATAATAAAGATTTGCCTAGGACCGCTGGATACAGGTTCACTACTTGTATTAGAACCAGTGAATTTTGACTTCAAATTATTATAAATTCGACGTATATCAAAGTCTTTCAGCCCACTATCAAGATTTTCATGATCATCCATACCCACGTAGTTACCTCCTTCACCTTTCCTAAAATTGTCGAAGAGAGCAAACTTCTTTTTAGGCTGTTTATTTGATGTACTTAGGAGAGGGAGTTGTCGGACATTATTATTATCACCACTAATATTCAGAGTTTCATGGTCATATTCATCATCTGATATAATGAAGTTATCTTCAAATGGATTATAAGGCTTTCTCTCAACTGAATTCAGATCAAAGTGACCGATATCACCTTCAAGTCCAGAAGAATTGTTAGCCGTATTATTCCGCCTAGAATAGTCTGGATCTAAATCTATCAAGTTAAAATTATCTTCAAATGGATTATTTCCATTCCCAGCTGAGCCACCGTAAGTATTATTAAAAGACATTTTCACAATTGTCTATTTAAACAAGAATCCAGCTAAATTCAATGATCCTATGATCAAATTTGTTATTAAACACTTGGGATATTTTATAATCAAGGGATAGCGGAACGAAATTTTGCAAAACTCGAAGATAAGTATTGTTTGTACTGTTAAAATCATCCAAAAATAAATTGTATAGTGACTTGTTTATATACAGGATGGTCAGATTATAAAAGTAAGAGTCAGATAGTGAGAATGAAAATTTACAACTAAAAAGCAAATAATTATTGTAGAAATTCAAAATGGCTGAGTCTATAGCGAAAGAGGCCAATAGCGCCTTTTCTGTTTTGAAGACTTTGTCTAATGAGCAAAGGTCAGATGCGCTACAAAAAATATATGACGGCTTAAAAGCAAATAAAGATAAGATCTTGGAAGCCAACAAGATTGACATGAAAAATGCTGCTGACAACAATCTTTCTTCCTCATTAATCAAAAGATTGGATTTGTCTACAAATGGTAAGTTTGATTCCATGCTCGAAGGAATTTTGGATGTAGCTAAGTTACCTGATCCAGTTGGCAAATGCACTTTAGCAAGAAAATTAGATGAAGGACTAATCTTAAATAGAGTCACAACTCCTATTGGCGTTCTCTTGATTATTTTTGAATCTAGACCAGAAGTTATTGCCAATATTACTGCATTAGCAGTCAAATCGGGAAATTGTGCTATTTTAAAGGGTGGTAAAGAGTCAATCGAATCCTTTAAAGTCATGAGTGAAATTATAAGCTCGACTTTAAACGATTCTACTGATGTTCCTAGAAGAGCTATTCAATTGATTGAGTCTAGAGAAGAGGTTGGTGACTTATTACTGCAAGATAAATATATTGATCTTGTTATCCCAAGAGGTTCAAACGAGCTTGTTCGTAATATTAAATCTAATACAAAAATCCCAGTCTTGGGCCATGCTGATGGTATATGTTCGATTTATATCGATGAGGAAGCTGATTTAGAAAAAGCTATTAAAATTTCCGTTGAGTCAAAAACAAACTATCCAGCAGGTTGTAATGCCGTTGAACAAATTTTAATTAATGAAAAGTTATCCCAAGACAATATTTCTCAAATTGCCAAAGCTTTAATTGATGCTGGTATTACATTACATGTAACTCCAGAAATTAAATCTAAAATATCTCATTTAGATAATCTGAAGATCGTGGATACTGATGAAACTTCTTTTGATAAAGAATACTTAACTCTCGATGTAACTATTTTAAGTATTCCATCAGTCGGAGAAGCAATTAAGCATATCAACTTACACTCCTCTAAACATACTGAGAGTATTATAACAGAAAATAAGGAAACTTCAGAGAAATTTATGAAAGCAGTTGATTCGGCTGGTGTCTACTGGAACTGTTCTACTAGATTTGCCGATGGATTTAGATACGGGTTTGGTACAGAAGTCGGTATCAGTACTAATAAGATTCATGCTAGAGGTCCTGTTGGTTTAGAGGGTTTAATGACTTACCAATATCAGTTGAGAGGTGATGGTCACCTTGTTGGTACATTCCTTGGTTCCGGGGGAAGTAAGCCATACTTACATGAAGATCTTGACATCGCAGATTTTAATTAGACATGCTATTTATGGTATTAGTTATATATATAATAAACATAGTAATGCTATTTGGACATCTAACTAGATAAGATCGTCTTGAATTCGTCATAGTCTTTGGTGGGGAAGAGAGGGAAGTAACTAATGATTCTATCCACTTTCTCATACTTACTATTCGAGTCATCTATTGTAAGTTGTAACTCACTCCATTGTCTAAGACTGAAAAAATCCGTCAATGTTTTTATCCAATTCATTCTTGTTTCAATGCTGGTCAAGTCGTCATCAATCACAACCTTTTCACGTAGCCTGGATCTAATCAATCCTAGGTTTTCTACTGCTGAATTTAAATTTATTCCGGAAAATTGACGAGCGATATTATCCTTGATTAGTTTCAGCAATCTAGGTGACATACCGTTCGTGGAAATCATAATTTGTAAGTTATCTTGATTGAACATACTTCCAAAATAAAAATCACACATTGAAGGTTTGTCAGCAATATTGACAGGAAGTCTTAAAAACTTACATTGATAATAGATTTTTGTTGATAATTCGTAATCATCTATGCAGCAACACACATTGGCAAATACTTCATTCTCTATTTGTTCGTTGAGTTCTTGGTAATGTTGAGATGATATTAAGTCTAGTGTATCTGGGGTTAATTTAGATTTTGATTTCTCATACATCGTCAAATCACTGGATTCATAGTCCCTAAGAATTAAATTATATATCTGTTCATTTTCATTTAACTCAAGTATTTTAGGATTGATACCTTTCTTGGATGTCCCAGTAATTACCGTTATCTTCGCCTGTGCTCTCACTAAATGCTCGATCCTGCTTAAAGCCACATCTCCGCTTCCAATAACTAAGCAGTGCTTATTTCTTACTTGCCATGCTAACAATAGTGATCCTTTGGGCTCTACTTTTTTATTTGTGGATCCCATAATTATTATTCCTCTTTTTACTCCATTGAATTTTATGTACTATTCCAAATCTTATATCTATATATTCACGTGTACTGACCTCACTTCAAACACTGACTTAACCGGTCAAAAAACCGACTCTTTAGCTTTTATTGCCGGGGGTGAAATAGGTCTCTGACGAGGTTTCCATACGGATTTTAGATGAATCGGTGCACGGGTCTTCAGCAAAAATTCACTAAATCTAAAATGTAGAAGTTCTATTGATTCCTAACTGCGCGAGTCACTGCTCAAAAATTTTTAGTTTCTCGAGACCATAATTTATCGTATCTAATAACCCCACGGAAAACTAAATACATTCCTTCTGAGGACAAACAATACTTAATTTCATACAATTGCTTTTGTTTTAGTATAGTATCAGATTATTAAGTTTATTGTTTGGAAAAGCTACTGTTAGAGGTGTTTTACGTTGCTTCCATTCAATTACGACAAGCGTGTTAATTGTTATCTTCTGAAGCTATCTGTTGGTATTTAAACAGCAGTTTATTATTATTGTTTTAGCAAAAATAGGAGGGGCAATACTATCCTATTCTTATTGATTAATTTATAAGATTAATTATTAGTGTACAATGAGTTCGTTCCACAGATCTGAAAGGCGTCCATCTATGGCCGAAAGGAGGCCAAGTGTTAGTTACACTCCACCTGTTATTCCCCCTTTGGCAGGTTTAGAAAAACCTCAAGCTCATAGCTTAAATTTAGATCATACTGACGTTTTACTTTTAGGTACTGGATTAACAGAGAGTATTATTGCAGCTGCATTGGCATGGCAGGGTGTAGAAGTTTTGCACATAGATAGCAAGCCCTATTATGGTGACCTGACTTCTACTCTTACGATTGACCAAGTAAAGAAATGGTGCTCTGAGGTCAATCAAGGAAAAATCCAACATTTTCAAGATGCACAAATCTATATCCCTGGAGGAAAATCAAATAACAGATTTAGAAGCAGAGACTATGGAATTGACTTGTCACCAAAGGTTATGTTTGCACAGTCTGATTTATTATCCTTGTTAATCAAATCTCGCGTATACAAATACTTGGAGTTCCAGGGTTTAAGTAATTTTCATATATTTGAAAACGACAGTTTTAACAAGAAAATATCAAACACTACTAAAGAAGATATTTTCACTGACCAATCCCTTTCATTGGCTACGAAAAGATATCTTATGAAGTTTTTGAAGTTTGTTTTACAGGACAACGGTGATGAACAAAAAAAAAGTATACTACTTGAAAATGCTAAGATCCCAATTCACGAATTCTTAAAATCTCATTTCAAGTTAGACGTTCCACAAGTAAACGAATTGGTGTATTCAATCGGGTTGTGTGTGAATCCAGAGACGCATACTCCAGAAGCCTTATCAAGAATAAAAAGATTTCTCATATCTTTTGATGTTTATGGTAGTTTCCCAGTTATGGTTCTGAAATACGGTGGACCTGGAGAAATTTCCCAAGGATTTTGTCGAAGTGCTGCAGTTGCAGGTACAACTTATAAGTTAAGTACGTCATTGGTAGATTACGATCCTCAACTGAAGATCGCCAAGTTTAATGATGGTAGCAATGTAAAAATTAACGAAAAAGTCATTGTAGGACCAACTCAAGTGCCCAAATTCTTACAATCAAGCTATAATGAGATCGTGGAGAAGTTGAAGCCATATTATATTACAAGAATGATTGAAATTGTAAGAAGCGATTGTAAGGAATGGATCTTTGATAACGAATCATCAGCAATTATCGTTTTCCCTCCAAATTCACTCCCTACTGAAAATTCAGAAGCTGTTCAAGTTATTATCCAAAATGGCAATTCTGGTGTTTGTCCAAAAGGCGAGTCCATTTGGTCTGCGCATACTAACGAGCAAGATTTGAATAAAGCAAAATTAGACTTAGAGGGTGCATTAAAGAAAATGGAATCTTCTTTATTAAGAGAATCTTCTACTGATTTAGAAGATGTCTTAGATGAAACGGATTTTGTGATTGGTGCATCTGGTACCCCAGTTGTTGCTAATTCGTTCAAATTGGGTAAATCATTACAAGGCTTTGTACCAAAGGAGTCATTAGAAATTGTATGCAAAATTGGATATGTTCAAACTACTTATGTAAGGCCCAATCTATCCAATATTATTTCTGCTAAAGAAACTAATAATGTATCCTTAGGCAAGTTAACTGACACAGATGATATAATTTTTACAAATATGCCCTCTTCAGAAATAAGCTATGATGGTATTGTTGGGGATGCTAAAATTGTATATTCCAAGATTGTAGGAGCAGAAGATGATTTCTTTGATGTTGACTTTGAAGATGATGATGATGACTACAACCAACCTACTCGAAGCCTTTCATCTGATTCTGATAAGCATAATGATGGCTTTTCTGCTATTGATAGTGATGATGATCATAAACCATTTGCAGCTGATGAAATGGAATTATAAATCAAAATATTTTAAATTAATTTACCGGTGAAAATATTCAGAGTATTTACCGTAACCGTATTAATACCTATTTAATTCTATAATATGCTAGTTAACATATTTATTGTATTTATTGTTCAATTAAACGTATAGAGTAAGAGCTTAATGGCGTAATATTTTGATATGTTCACGTGCGATTCGTATATTTTAGGGCTATTAACCTAACCTATTTGTGTAACATGTTTTATGGCAGTTTCCATCGCACTCGTATCCTCTCATGCCATTGAAAAATTTAAATGTATTCTTTCTTATGATTTATTTCCTTCTTCACTGAGCAGATACCTGTCGAAGAAGTCTAATATTATCAATCATGTCTGACATTGAACAAGAACAAATTGTTGAAGAAGTTGCCGTTGAACAAGAATCCGGTTCTATCTCTATCGAAGATGCCTTAAAGGTTGTCTTAAGAACTTCATTAGTTCACGATGGTTTAGCCAGAGGTTTAAGAGAAGCTTCTAAAGCTTTATCCAGAAGAGAAGCCCAATTATGTGTCTTATGTGACACTGTCACTGAAGAATCAATCATTAAGTTAGTTGAAGCTTTATGTAACGAACCAGAAGAAAAGATTCCATTAATTAAGGTTTCTGACGCTAAGTTATTAGGTGAATGGGCTGGTTTATGTCAATTAGACAGAGAAGGTAACGCCAGAAAGGTCGTTGGTGCTTCTTGTGTTGTTGTCAAGAACTGGGGTGCTGATTCCGATGAAAGAAACATCTTATTGGAACACTTCTCTCAACAATAAATTAGTTAGTGTTAATTTTTAACTTTAACTTTATATTGTAAGAAATTATAAGTAGTGAATGATTGTATATTAATATAAATTTTTACTATTTTATTTATGTGTACTCTTGAAGAAAGCGCGTAGATTGTTTAGAAAACTATATCAGTGTAAAGAAACCAAATGAATAATGTGCTGTTAAAAAGGAAAGAGAGAAGAGAATTTCGGCAGAGAGGATCAGCGTACGTTAATATTTGATTTTTCCAATTAGCAAGACTAACATATCGTTTCAGCAAACGAAATATACTGGTTGATGATTTTACAATTGACGCAGACAAAGTAAACAAGAAAAGAATACCGAATAAGTCAGATTTAGGAATTGTTAAGCAAGAAACTATAGAGACTAAAAATCTGAATCCTTTACTGGAATCTTTGCCTTCGAATTCTTTTAACATTGGAAGTAACAACAACAGATTATATTTTGACAAATTTGGAACAAATGAACCTTTCGATGATTATAATGATGAATATATTGACTACTCTAAAACTGATGAGTTAGATAACTTTCCTACAAAGGATAAAGACTTTAAGGGAAATATTAAGGATTCTTCATCTGTAGAAACTGATACAAATCTGAAGAACCCAAGACTAATAAGTACTGTTGCAATAGTCAATAAGAAAAGAAAGGGTAAATTAGATGACCTGGATTCGGTTTATGACTTTAAATCAAACAGTAAGAAAAGGGTGCCCAGAAAGGAATTTAGTGCTGTTAGAGATAATAAAGTTAGAACAAGCCCTATTCGTACTCGTAATTTAAGATCTCGCAAAATAGTAATCACTGAACCAATACCTTTAACAAAGACGAAATTAAAGCAAAAGCAAAAGCCACTTCTCGTGGATATGAAAAGACTTATTTATGAAGAAAAATCTGATAAGAGGCACAAGATTCATACCTTGGATGTACTTAAACACTTTATTAAAATTTTCGAACCACGAAGTGAGTCTGGCCTGAAATTATTAAACGAAGAAATACTTCATTCTGATTTTAAGATACATTTAGTAAACAATTTGGATAATCTAATGGATATTATAGCAAGTTCGAATGACGTTTTGAATCGATTTACAGAAGCACAAAAGCAAAAGAATAACCTAAGATCAAAAGTGTATGAAATTAGAAAAGAGCATTCTGAAATTGGAAATAAACTTAATGAATTGAGAATGCAATATGCTGCTAGTAGGCGAACATGTAATGAATTTTATAATATTCAAAGGGAACTTGATGAATTAAATTCGAAATTAACTTCTCTTTCACCAAACGAGAAATATGGTGGTACTAATATTAATACTTCTTATATCAATATCAATGCTTTGAAGAATCTAATGCATTCTAAATTGGGGTTGAAAAGTAGAATAGCATACATTAATGATAAATTACAACAATTAAATGATAAGTTATAATACGTACTAAAATTGAGTTGCCATATTGTTTAATAAACAATATAATATTTATAAATATTTAATAGTATATAACTAAATTAAGACATTGAGATTTCTCCTCTAGAATTCAAGGATACCAATTCTTATTAGTATTAAACAACGCCATTCTACGTAGTCATACAATAATGGACCCCTGTCTGTTGACAATAATATTAATAGATAGTGAAATCAGACTCAGTTATTTATTCGTCAGAAACTAGGGCCATAATCATTCTGTATAAGTAAAAGAAGAATAATAATAAATGGAAACCTAGTTTAATAAATGATTCTTTCTTGTGTTTAGACAATGTTCTAAAAATTTCTGTTGCATCCAACAAATGATTTTTCTTCAAATACTTGTTAACATTAAAGGCGAATAATGGAAGGTTTAATAAGAAAACAAACCAATATCCATTAACCAAAAATAACATAGTGAGAAATCCATGAACACCAGCTTCTGGAATAAACCATGGGTTCAACTTATTACATAATTCGATAGGATTAATGTAATCGCATTCTAAGTCAGAATACATGATGGTAAAGAAAACTTGTGAAAACAAGTTAACAGCATTAATTAGAACGGCCAAGATAAATAACCTAAATATGTTAATATCTAATATCATATTACTTGAGATGAATATGTAAGAATGGTACAAAATAATACTCTACATACTCAATAAGGCTTTACTTACCAACTCTCACCAGTCATTTTCGATAATTAATTTGAAAAGTAAGGTAGTTTAGATATCTGATATAAATCTCACGAATATTTGCTGGAAATTTTATGAGGAAATTGGTAGCATGTTATTTTTGTGTAATCTATAGTAAATTGCATAAAAAAAGTATATTAATCTTCAATACATTTCCATGATAACCTATTATCTATATATAAAATATCGCCATCTTTACCATTAAATTCAACAGGAAATAGTTTCATATCCCCATATTCTATTTGATGATCCCAT
This sequence comes from Schwanniomyces sp. yHRVM31, assembly GCA_030462985.1. Taxonomy (NCBI): domain Eukaryota; kingdom Fungi; phylum Ascomycota; class Pichiomycetes; order Serinales; family Debaryomycetaceae; genus Schwanniomyces; species Schwanniomyces sp. yHRVM31. The sequence goes on from JAKVQU010000039.1 coordinate 70,060, forward strand.
TTAGATGCTTTGTTGTTATAGAAGCTTCTAATTACATTAATTGGGCTCTTTTTATTAAATTTATCATAAACAATACCCTGCATCCAATTTCCTAAACGAACAATCTTACCTTCTAAATCTGGTGTGCAAAGCTCTAATACATGTAATTTGGGAGTTTTGGGAGTGTTAGGTTCTTTTACTTCCAATAAAGGCGTATGCTCTTCCAGATCTAATGATCTCCATATTTCAATGTAATCCTGCTTTTTCCCAGTTTCTGGATTTAACATTTCACCTATCTCCTTCCTGTCATAAGAACCTTCCATTGTAGAAAAATCACCAATATCATCGTCCCCTTTGCAATCAATTAGAGGTTTGTTCAAAAGAATTGATCTTGAAATTGCTTGTGAGTCAATAACACTCTTAAATCTAATCTTTGACGTATTCTCAATTGGCTCTTCTCTACCTGCTAAGCACCACTGAAAAACTTCATTAAAGTATTCGTCGTTTGATAACGTCTTATCAAGTAATTTATCTTTATAAATTCTAATATCAACATAATGACCTTGAGGTGACGCAATCACTAAAGTATTAGTTTCCTCAAATGCTAAATCTGGTGGCCATTGGAGACTCACCCTAGTTGATAACGTCATTAAATATACTTTGAGATATATTTAAGTCTATTTCTATGACGCTTTATAGTAGTGCGGGATATATTTCCTATTTAAGTAAAAAGATTATCTACTTCATATACTTATTTCCTGAGCCCGTTTCCTGAAAGCATTCCTTTTCGTTTTATCAACTAATCCACCATCAAGCTTTCTAAGATGAAGGAAGAAATTAATTAATAATGTTTCGTAATTCAATCTTTGCTTTAGCTTGTGAGTCTTCGATTCTTGGGATAATTGATCTAAGAAATTTGAGTCCCTCTCTTGCCACTCATCTATAGTTTTATTGAGAGTTTGATAATGAATTGCAAAATTCTCAATATCATCTAAAGTTTCTAATTGGATTGGAGTAGCATTCTCAACGTAATCTAGTTCTTGTGGATTAAATACATATGGGTAAAGATCAACATTACATTTATTTAGTCTTAAATCCAACACTCTTAAAGTAGACCGTGCGAAATTTAATCCTCTTAAAATAGTATCAGTCCTTTTCAACTCATTACTTACCAAATGTAACTTTCTTAAATTTTTTAATGAAGAAAGACCCTGAATATTACAAATTCTGTTGAAGTTCAAATTTAACTCACAAACATTCGGAAATAAAAGTGCAAATGAATCTGGTAAGCTTTTTAAATTCATTGCGGAGAGAATTAATATGGATAAATTTAAAAATGGGAAATACTTTTCATTATTTGATACTTTATTCAAAAATTTCATAAATGTTGATTCCAAATTTCCTGATAAGTCTAGTTTCTTAACATTGCAACACTCCTCTAAAATGCCATTTAATACGGATGAGTGGCTCTGAGATTTACAAGACAATTCATCCAAAAACTTCAACTTTTTCAAGTTTTTAATAGTATGTAAATTATTCCCATCTATTCTCAATACTCGTAAATATGGAAATTTTATGACATCGAGTACTGTCAATTCATTCATTTTTAGCAATAATTTTTTTAAGTTACTAATCTTATTGCTTGATATGCTTGTTAGTTTATTTTCATTCAAATTCAAAACTCTCAATTCTTCTAAATTATCTAAGCCAATAACCGATGTTATTCCATTCTCAGACAAGTTCAATTCTTGTAAGCATTCGAAATTAAAGATACTAAAATCTAATACTCCGTGTAATTCATTCTGAGAAAGATTCAAGTAAGACAAATTGGTTAATCTTTTTATACCATCTAATGACGAGATTTTGTTATTGGAAACATTTAATCTAGTTAAATGAATAGTGTTCACAAAATGATTTAAATTCGTTAATTGGTTCATTGATACATCCAATATTTGTAATTCATAATAGTTCTTAAATGATGTGATATTTTCAATTTTATTTTTGGCTATGTTTAAATTCATGATATTTTTAGGTAAGCCATCAAGGAACGTAATCTGATTATTGGATAGATCTAATTTTTTTAAATTAGGTAAAAAGCTGTCTAAATCTTTAATATTTTCTAAATTGTAGTCTTTCAAGGTAATTGACTCCACTTCATTCCAACTTAATTTTGAGAAGTCGGTATCTTTGGATAACAGCTCTGTAATAATTGATACCAATCGTTTTCTAATTTGTGAAAAAGTCATATCTTCTAACTGCGAAACCTGAGTTACGTTAGACGCTTCACGTTCTATATCTGAGGCGGTATGAGGAAGGTGAAATGAAACTTCTAATTTAGTTCCAGATCTCTTTTTTGATTGTTTTGGAACGATCCCATCATTTGTTGCATATTCCTTAGACTGATTGACACTTCTAGTAGAATCTTCAATGAATCCATTTGTTATAAGATCATCGATATCATCTAAACTACCCTGTGGTTCGATATCTTTATTATTGGTAATCCATTTAAAATTCTTTGTGTCGAGGACCATATTGTCATACTCAACTGGTAATTCCACATCTGGTTTAACTCTTCCTCTTAAGGCATGGTCACTATCTTTCAATACATTCGTGGAATTAACTTTAGTATTCTGTAGATTTAACTGAGATGCTCTCTTCCACTTTATTAATTCACTCATTTGAGATATATTATTTTCTGTCAAATCCGCGTAATCTATCGTAGCTTCCTTATCAAAATCACGATTTTCTAACTCTTTCCTTAGTTTAAAATTTTCTTGTTTGAGTTCTTCGAGGTCTTTTTGATAAAATACTTTCATCATTTTTTCTAATTCTTCTAACCTACTGTTCATATTTTGAATATCTTCTTTTGGACTTTCCTCATCTTTTACATTGGGGAATCCTGAATATTTAGAACCCCCCGGAATATCTGAAATGTACTCATTTTCAGATTGTTCATCAAAGGTATAGGATGTCTCATCGTCCGATCGATATTTATTCAATAATGAATTATTATCTCCTAGTTCTTGAGGAACTCTTTGTCTTTCATAATAATCGGTGGATGTATAGTCTATATGGCTCGACTCTATAGTATATTTATGAGAAGATTGAGATTGAGATTCTTCGGCTCTATTATCAATAGACTGCTGTTCAAATCCACTTATAAATGAAGAGTATTCATCTTGCAGTGATATTTCTTGTAGAGAAGTACGCTTATCATTCTTGGGTGTTGAAGTTGCCGTTGTATAAGAATTCGATGCGATGTTATTGTTTTGTAATTTAAATCCTCTTTTTTGAATATTATTGAAAATGGTGTCTGCTTTCCGGAAAAACTGCTCCTCTGTGTAAGAATCGGCAATTATTCCATTATTAATTTTGTTAGTTGAAACATGGGTAGGTTCAATCTCATTATTTGTTTCCTGCTTATGTGCAAATTCTAAGTCGGACGCTCTAGTATTCATCTTAGCCAATATATCATTTAGTTTTTCCTTAGTGAATGTATTATATTTATCACCAAATAATTTCAAAGGTGAATCAGGGTTCTGAAAGTGATTCGATATGCCCACTTTCTTTTTACCTTCCTCACCCAAAACATCGTCCAAATGTCGAAGATGGGGTTTATTCCCATGAGAATAATTTTGCTGGTTTGACATTGTCGCCATTGGAGTAGAAAAAGTTGATGTGATAGAATGGTTATTAGAATTTTCTCTCTTTTCATCATGTGGGACATGTTCTTTATCGTCGTGTTGGCTCGTGCTGCTCTCGTTGAACATGAATATTTCCTGAAGTTGCTGTTGTGAGTTCTTATGGAGGCGGTAATCTTCACTAGCCTTTTTCCACATTGGCACCTCAGACTGTTCTGGATGAGCTTTATGTATCATCGTATTACCAGATGAAAAATTAAAATCAAAATCATTTTGTTTTGCAGAATTTGGAATTTTTGTTATTCTTACTGAAGAACCAAAATCATTAACTTCAGGGTCATTTTCTTTATCAATATCAGTGAGACTTGGCTGGATCCATTTATCTGATAATTCTGGAGGCATCCATTCTGGTGTCGTATCATAATGCTTTTGTTTACTTAATGTAGATGTTTTTACTGGTTGTGATAAATCATTACCATATTCCTCTTTTTGTCCAGTTTCTTGTACGATAGCATAATCCACGTTCTTGTCTCCGAGGGTAGGCTTTGTTTTGGCATTTGGGTGTGATTTATATTTAAAAGTATTTGGTATAGAATTCGTATTTGGAAAATTGCCATATGTGAATAAATTACTATCATTCATCTGAAACTCTGAATTGGGTAAATATTTTAACTTCCTTTGATATAGATTTTCATTCGGTGGTAAAGATTCAATATTTTGCACCTCAGACTTATTGAGTGATTCTTCACTTATTGGATTTAATTTAGTCCTTGAAGCAGCCAGCTGCTGTTGTGTATTATTTGTCAGATCAATCTTTTGGGTTTTGATATCATTATCTATGAATGAAACAATGCCTGAATGAGGACTTTCAGCTGGAGTGTCGTCGCTTAGCTCGGTCTCTCTAATATATTTCCTAATATTCATAGCGGTAGAACTTAACCCTGAAGAATTATCCAGAATAACTCTACTAGTCATATTGTATTAGAATTATCCTGACGCCTATCTTGTGTTGCCTTTATTTCGCTAGTAGTTTGAATAGCTTCTTTGTTTACATTTTTTTGTTTATGAGAACTGTGAAGGTTGCAAGCTAACATGCAAAATTAAATGCAGGTTCAGATATTATATGCTTATTGCACCTTTTCGAATAAAAAGAGTATACTTTTGCCAGCCTTAAGAATTATTTAAGTACTAGAGAAATTTATCTAATTATTTAAGTTTACTTATTAAGTTTTATAAAACACCAAATTGGAATTTTGTTTGGAGCTATTTGAAGTTTGCTAAAAAAAGTGTTGATAGCATCATAGCAAACCCTTGTTTTTTTTAACGTGAATTTTCTAAAACAGATTCAAGCTCAATTCAGTCAAATATACGTCCAACGCTTCTGTCTAATTAAGCTTTTCTATTGGTCCGTTCATATACTAAAACTACAAAGAACTACGAAATATTTGTTTTTAAGTATTTTCATTATTTCTTATTGGTGTCATTTTGATAGATAACAGATTGTCAAACGTTAATTAGCGTGTATTTATTCTATTTTTTATCCTAATAAGGTCCTGATTGCTTTGATTGTGTTTCCAATTCAAAAGTTTTGTTTTTAATGTCGTTTATTTCCGAAGACCAAGAAAAGTACTCATCACAGAAAAGTTCTATTGAACAGGATCTGAATACTTCCAATATTCAAGAAATTAAAATTGATCCTTCTGCAACTTCGAGTACTGCAAGTCATCAGCATAAACAAGAGCAAGAAATGCTATCTAGTTTTTCTGTTCCACAGCCTCCTGTATCCACTCAACAATCTAGTGTTGCTGCTGAAATCGAAGGAGGATCTAACTCTGGTCAAAATGACTCACCACGTACATTATGGATGGGAGATTTAGATCCATGGCTTGATGAAAAAGATATTGTTGATTTATGGTGGCAATTAATGCATAAAAAGGTTTCGGTTCGATTGATCAAACCAAAAAATACTGGTATGGAAGTAAATTATCAGGGATTGAGCCACTCCGGATACTGTTTCGTTGAATTTGAATCCTTTGAAGATGCACAAAAGGCTTTGGGTTTAAATGGACAATTGCTCCCGGATATTGCTATTCCATCTCAGAGGCAGGCTAATATTCCTGATAATCAAAAAAAGTACTTTAGATTAAACTGGGCAAGTGGTGCTACTTTAAACGCACCTATTGTACAATCGCCGGAATATTCTTTATTTGTAGGTGACTTATCAGCATCTACTAATGAGGCACATTTATTGGCATTTTTCCAAAAGAGCTTCCCAACATCAATCAAAACTGTCAGAGTTATGACTGACCCTGTTACAGGTAAGTCAAGATGTTTTGGGTTTGTAAGATTTACTGAAGAACTGGAAAGACAAAGAGCCTTGGTTGAAATGAATGGTGCTTGGTTTGGTGGTAGGCCCTTAAGAGTTGCCCTCGCAACACCTAGAAATAATTTTAGAGGTAGATTCCAGAGATCCCCAAATACATTCTACACCCCTGAGTCTCAACATGATCTTATATATATGCCTCCGCCACCACCCCCTATGGGATCGGCATACGGCTATTTTGGTAACCCATCAATTGCAGGTAATCTTTACCATTCATTAAATTCACCACATGGCGGTTCTGCAAATGATAGCGAACCACCATCTTCAGTTGAAAATCCTTCAATACCCAGTTCCCATTCGAGTAATCCTCAACCAAATGTTCTATCTTATGCAGATCCTAGTAATACAACGGTTTTTGTAGGAGGTTTATCTTCAGAAGTGACAGAGCATACATTGTTTACTTTGTTCAAGCCATTTGGTCTTATCCAACAAGTAAAAATCCCCCCCGGAAAAAACTGTGGTTTTGTAAAATATGCTACAAGAGAGGAAGCTGAAGAAGCAATAGCTTCTATGCAAGGGTTTGTTATTGGTGGTAATCGGGTAAGATTGAGTTGGGGTAGAGCATCACATGGTAACAAAAGATTTCAACAACATCAAGGTAACCAAGCAATGCATATTCAGCCAGCGGCTATGCCTGTAGGAATGGACCCTGCAATGGCAGCTGTAGCTGCTGGATTCGCTCCTCATATGCTGGGTCAAATAGGAGGTATCCCACCTATTGGTATTCCTCATGCATATCATGTAAATGCAAATTCCCCAGGAAATAATGACGATGATGGACAGTTTCCGGATGAACAGAATTATCACCAAGACCCATCTGGTATGCATCCTTATTATGTTCCAATTCCCATGCATGAACACACAGTTGCAGGTCAAACTGATGAATTAACAAATTCTTTGGCTAATATGAACTTAGGAAATGGTCCTGATGGTGCTGCAAATATGGGATATATGGTCCCGCCAGCAATGTTTGGAGGTTATCGACAAGATTTGGCGTATCAACAATTCGCTCCTCCTGCAGATCTATCTAGGCACACTAGTAATGATGAATATGGTGCTAGTAGCGATAGTGACCCAAAGAAATCTGATGACTACCAATGATTTTTTTTAATTTTTGTCACATTGTAATTTAAATTATGTTTTTTAAGATTTAATTCCTTCGTGATTAGATATCATATATCCACAACTCTTTTCATCAGAATGCCCTGATATTATTCATCTTCTACATTCATGGTTTATTTCAAACGAAAGAGTAGTTTTTTTTTCTCTTTATTCTCTTTTATAGAATAATAAAAATTTTAGTTTTCTACACCTTAATATATTGAAAAACCTCAAGTAGATTAAAACATATAAAAAACCTAAAAAACATTAAAAAATAACCACCACACAGTACATATATTGAATTAGCATTTACAAAATAACTGAAGTAATATCGGATGATTTGGAAAGAAGAAAAGCACATTCTGAATTCAGCTATGTAAGTTAATAAGCAAGTACTTTTGACTTAAGATCTTTCACCTCTTAACCTTCTAGCCAACTGTATATCCTTCTTTTGAATAGTAACTCTCTTAGCATGGATGGCACACAAGTTGGTGTCTTCGAATAGGGATACTAAATAGGCTTCAACAGCTTCTTGTAAAGCACCTATAGCGGAAGATTGGAATCTTAAGTCAGACTTGAAATCCTGAGCGATTTCTCTAACTAATCTTTGAAAAGGTAACTTTCTAATCAAAAGTTCAGTAGACTTTTGGAATCTTCTAATTTCTCTTAAGGCAACAGTACCAGGTTTATATCTGTGTGGTTTCTTAACACCACCACTGACTGGGGCTGATTTTCTGGCAGCCTTGGAGGCTAACTGTTTTCTTGGTGCCTTACCACCTGTGGACTTTCTGGCTGTTTGCTTTGTTCTGGCCATTTTAACAAATTATATTAATATATTAAAGTATTTGTAAATGAATCAAAATTAAGGGATAGAAATATAGCAGATAAAATTTCGCAAGGGGCGGCGGCAAATCATCATTCATTTTTTGCTGCTACACCACTGCCTATTTAATTTCTCATATGACGCAAATAATAATATTGCGGAAATGAGAATAAATTACCCATGGTTTGCTTTTGCGGTTTTGGCCAATCATATTGCGCAGATCCTCACTAACATTTCGAAGTACTTTTTCTGCGACTCTAACATTTATCGAAATGTTAAGGGAAAAAATAATCACGTGATTGATGCCTTCTGACTGCTAGCGAGTCAACCTAGACTACCAATATTGATTCCAGAGTACAGAATATGTAGTATTAAATGCAATAAAAAGTATATAGATGTTATGAATAAATATTAATTGGGTAATCTCTATAACTACAACACAATTTAATACAATTTATTAGTTAGTTATGTATGCCATTAGAATAGCCGAAATTCTTCTGGGATAATGCATTAGGATGTGTAATAGTAGACACAGTCAGTAAAAAGAGCCCAATAAATAATTATGAAGGAAGCGTGCGAAGTTTTGTAACTGATGTAATTAGTTTCTGTACCACAATCTGGTGATTCTGGTCTTCATCATCTTCTTTTGCAATTGGAAAACACCGTACATCAAGGCTTCGGCAGTTGGTGGACAACCTGGAACGTAGACATCAACAGGGATAATTCTATCACAACCTCTAACTACAGAGTAAGAATAGTGGTAGTAACCACCACCGTTGGCACAAGAACCCATGGAAATAACCCATCTTGGATCGGCCATTTGATCGTAGACTTGTCTCAAGGCTGGTGCCATCTTATTTGTAACGGTACCTGCAACAATCATAATATCAGATTGACGAGGAGAGGCTCTGAAAATAATACCCAATCTATCTTGATCGTATCTTGGAGTAGAGACATGCATCATTTCCACAGCACAACATGCTAAACCGAATGTAACAGGCCAGAAGGAAGATTTTCTAGCCCAGTTGGCAATGGTATCTAATGAAGTTAAGGCATAATCAACTGGTGAGGTAGCAGTCTTTTCTGACATAAGTGGAAAGTCCGTTGGCATTGGTTTTGGAGTTAAGTCCTTTGAAGAAATAGAACGGGCACCCATATAGGATGCAACTGGCCAAGCCTGATGCTTAGTTACTCCTAATATACTCCTTTTAGATAATGAAAACATTTCCTTTTTGTTTAGATATATATATAAAGTTGTATTCTTCACAAATGAACCAGTGTTTTTTATAAATCCAATTACGCCTAAAAGTTATTTTGTGTTACTCCAAATTTTCTATTCGATCAGCACTAATTTGAGATCAGTGATTGGCCACGACATTTTCCTATGTAGTATTCACCATGAGAGAAAATTGCGACACAATATGTAAATGGAGTGTATATAATAATAACGCTTCCATAGCTTAAGATAGCAAGAGTATAGGAGATGGATAGAATACACAAGTGTGTATATATATATTTATATGCTATAATAATGATCATTTCGGAAATTTGAATGCATTGGAATAGATTTGTACTGTAAAATGCTTTATGTATATTATTTTGAGTTCTCTATGTACATTTTATATTATAAACAATGTAGCAAGGAGGCCCCTTCAGGTCATTTCAAACGCTTTAAAGTAAAATATGACAAGTTTCTTTATTGTGTCTCAGTAAATTTCAATCGTCTGTAGCTAGTAAGATAACTTACCCTTAATTACCTATTGGATCACTTCATCTAGATAATCCTTGAGTTTTTCAAGAACTTCATCCTTGATATCGTCAGGAACCATATCTTCTGCACGGGGTTTGATGAATGAGAAGAGCTCCTGAAAGTTCATCTGTTTATCATTCGCCAGATTTTCTTGGAGCTCGGTACTGGCAAGCAGAGACACTTTGTCAAACCACCCAGACTCATAAAGGCGAAGTTTTAAATGCTTATTGATTATATCATAATTTCCCGACGATATAAGATGGTCTTGTAATTTTGCTTTAATTTGATCAAGCTCTTCTTGTTGCTGGGTCATCTTTTGAAAACACCTGTAGTCGCTGTTTACAAGTTAACTGAACACTTAATCTCGATTTTACTTTATGATATATTTAATATACCACTAAAATATTGGCCTTTGAAACAAGTCACTTCAAGATTACTTTGATTTTATTATGTCCTTATTGGTCTCTAAGAAATTGGTTTCTTCTAGTTCACTAATGCTGAGATTCGCAAATTCAACTGTCGTGCACAATTTCTCCAGACTAACAAAATCTAACCATCACCATTGTTTGCTACAACATCTATTCTTCAAAACAATGTCTTCCACAAACTATAAAGGTTCCCCCTATGATGCTAAAAATATTTCAGTGGAAAGTTTAGATCAAGGTAAATGGCTTCAAACTCGCAAAATCAACTATCAAGACCCTAAAGGTAACTCCAGAGTGTGGGAGATGGTAGTGAGAACTACCAGGACCGACACAACCAACGTTGATGCTGTTTCTATAGTAAGCATTCTCAAGGGTACAGATGGTTCCAAAAGCATTGTTGTCACTAAGCAGTTCAGACCACCTACTGGCAATGTAGTATTGGAATTGCCAGCTGGCTTAATCGATCCAAACGAATCCATCGAATCTACAGCAGTCAGAGAGTTAATAGAGGAAACGGGTTATCATGGTAAGTTTGTCAGACAGTCATCTGTCATGTTTAGTGACCCAGGTTTGGCAAATACAAATATGGTGTTAGCCTACGTCGATGTAGATCTTTCAGATCCTAAAAATATCAACCCACAACCACAATTGGAAGACGGTGAATTTATAGATACTATAGAATTGCCATTAGATAACTTGTTGGGCCACATTGATGACCTAATGGCTAAGGAAGGTTGTACTGTCGATGCTAGATTGTACCATTTTGCCATAGGTCTTGAAACTGCTAAGTACCTTAAAAATTAACAGAAATATATAACGTCTACACCTGGATTTATTGATCTAGATGCTATATAAAATACATACACAATAAATTACTTTGAAATATTTGGTTTAAGATATAATGTCTTATCTTTTGATAACTCCACATTGAGACAAATTATGTCGCACTGTTGAGGTCATATTAATTATAAGTACTATTATCAAATTAACTTCTACAAAAAGTATGTCAGACGAGCAGCATCCTATATGTAGTTTCTGTCTAGGAGATGATACAGAAGCTCCACCATTTGGAACTGTGAAAGATGCTCAAGATTTGATTAGGCCGTGTACAACATGTTCGTTGGTTACTCACAAAAAATGTTTGTTGGATTGGTTCAATTCGTTGCCGCTGAAGGATCTATATGTGATAGATAGACTGAACATAGAAGAGCTTGAGATGATAAGAACAAATATTAATAACAACAATAATAATGAGATATCAATTGAAAATCTCATAAATATATCGTCCAATATGTTGAATCAGCTAGTTTCCAATATAGGCTCTGGAACATGGGCTCTTTCAGGGCCATTAAATTCTGAGGCAACTATACCTAGCAAGGATATGAAGTTTCTCTTGGTTGATTGTCCACAATGTAAACAGAACATTGTGTTTTGTATGAAACGCAATAATATCCTTTCTTTCTATAAAGGTTTAAGGTTGATTACTACAAGAATGATACAATATGGAGTCGCATCTATAGGCATTGGTTCAGCTATAGCAGGTGTGATTTCAATGGGGTATGTGGGACTTACTAGTTGTGGATTGAAGATAATGGATTGTATTATTCCTGAGCAGTTATTAGTACAAATTCTCTCAAAAAAAGCAAATACCCTTCTGACATCAACCTCATTATCAAAAATTATATTCGGAAATGTTAGGAACTATGCTGTTGATAATTTAGAACTGGCATTAGTAAAAGGAGTAATTGATCCTTTGAAATTTTCAAGAATACCCATTCTTCCTATTGTCTTATACAGAATGAGATCTTCCTCATGGATCTCCTGTCTCCTTTCGAATCAGAAGGATACTGCATTGTATAACTGGGGTACCGAATTAATGAAAAGTGGTTATCGAACGTCAATGGGTAATCATAAATTATTGAAGACTTTAAATTTTAATTTGCGACTCCTTTTAAGATCTCTTTTTAATGACCCAAAAGATATCTTGCTGGTATTCCAACATATGAAAACTATTGATTTCTGGGATGTTAACAATATGGTATCTATGTTGGTTCCATTAAGATGGATTTACGATGTATTGTTTAGATTGACGATCAACAGAGTTCATTTCAATCAAGCTATAAAGATCAGATCCAGAGAAGTTTCTAATAGTCTAAATAGTCAAGAGGTGGATTATATTGAAGCATTAAGTTCGGAGATTGTAAGAGAACAAATTAAGTATTGTACCATCAAAGGTAAAGTAGATAAACTTGTCGACGTGGAATTTGAAATGAAATCAAACATTCCAATCTTAACACTCATATATAAATTTTTGAAGAAGAAAATAATTCTTCATAAAGAGTACAAAGGCAACTCTTATTTACACTTCTCTAAACTAAAACTAAATCTTTGGTTGCATAAGACATTAGCTTGTTTAAAGAATGACTATTCTACCAATTTTTTGCTGCATTCGGTAACCATTAGAACTCTTACTTCTATTTTGTGGCCATTTTTGAGCTCTAAAGTAGGAAATATGATTTTCAACGTTCTATTTAAGGATTCAAAATACTTAAAGGATATTCAAATGGAGAAGATCTTGTTACTTTCAAATATTATTGGTTTGATGGTTGTGGCATTATTAAAGGACTTTTCTAATTTATACATCAGTTCAAAAAAAGCAAAAGAATTATCTCAAATGTCAGTGGTTTGTATTGAACCGCAAACAAGTAATGAAAGAAATGAAGATAATCATCAATATCATGAACTTAATTTTCCGGGGGGTTTTGAATATTAACTTATTTAATGTATAGTTTTTATTTATATTACATTTATAATACTAATTAAATAATTGATTATTCATCGTCATAATCTTCGTCTTCTTCAACCTTTCTTAAAGGTGGTTCTACTGATTCTTTAGTCTTTGTCTCTTCTTCCTCGTCGTCGTTTTTCTGGTCTTCTTTCTCAGCTACATTTGAAGAGAATTGTGGTACGGATACAGATTCTGGTTTTCCTCCATTAGTAGATCCAGTTTTTTCATCTGTTCTAACAGGTGCTAATTGGCTATTATTTTCAGGTACAGATTTCTTTATATTAACTTTCTTAGGTATACTACCATCTTGCTTTTCATCCAAATCATGTTTAGCAGATATTTGTGGAAGGGTTTCATTACTATTTAGAGCAATAGACTGGTTTGCTACCTTCGTTTGTTGGCTCTTATAAGAATCTGGAGATGGAGTTTTATTTTCAGACTTTGTTTCTGTTGAAGGTTCAGAAACAGGAGGCAATGTTGGTCTTGGAGTATGAGAAGGTACAGAAGTCTGAGCTTGCGCCTGGGCTTGCGCTTGTGCCTGGGCTTGCGCTTGTGCCTGGGCTTGTGCTTGCGCCTGGGCTTGCGCTTGTGCAATTACTTGAGGGGCGGCTGTCATTTTGCTGTCTCTAGGATTTGCTGGTGGTTGAACTTGCATAACTTGAGGAAGTGACGAATGTGGATGACCATTTGCCATTGGTTGAGGTATTCTTTCTTGGGGTGGGGGTGGGGGTGGTGGAATAGAAGAGCCCTGAGGTGGCTGACCAACGATTAGTTGAGGGTGTCTTGGCTGGTGCTGATGTTGTTGTTGGACTTGAGTACTTTCTAATACCATACCTTGTGGTAATCTTGGTTGCTGCGAGACTGGAGGAGGTTGTGGTGGATGAGTATTACCCTCCTGTTGGTATTTAATAAGTTGTTCTAATCTTGCTTTGATATGTGGGTTTCCAGGATCTAATCTCTCAGCTTGCCTGTATGCATCTAAAGCATCACTAATTTGGTTATTACATGTTTCATATAATGTACCCAAATCATACCATACCTCACTTATGTATGGGTTTAAACGAATTGCTCTAGTATATGCATCAAGTGCATCTCTGTATTGTGAAATTTGATAATATAAAACACCGATAGAACACCAGAAGGTTGGGTTTCTAGAGTCTCTATTAACAGCTTGTTGAAATGCTTCGTAAGCAGCATTAAAATCTCCTCTAATCATATGAACCCTACCTAAGTAGTACCAAGAATGAGCATCAGATGGATCAATCTCCAAAGATTGTGACATATACTTTAATGCCATGTTCAAATCTTGCTGGAACTTTTGCCCGTTAGCACCAGCAGGATTAGCTTCAGCTTGTGAATATAAACAACCCAATTGCTGAAGAACTTTAGCATGCTGTGGGTTCACTTGTAACACTTTTTCATAAGCTTCCTTTGCACCATTCCAGTCTTTCTGTTGTTCTAATACTGAACCAATTTGGAACCAAACATCTGGTTGAGTAAGTGGGTGCGGTGGATTACCCAAAATGTATTGAAAGCATTCCAACGAACTTTGTAATTTTCCTTGATGCTTATAAATAATACCTAATCTAAAATAAATTTCATTTGACTTATCAAAATTTGGATCTAATTCTAGAACCCTAACAAAGGCTTCCTCGGCATATTCTAAAGAGCCATATCTGTCGTACAAAATACCAATTCCATGCCACAACTTAGGAACGTTTGGATTATCCAAATAATATAAGGCTCTTTGATAAGCAGCATACGCTCTTTGTAAATCATCCAACATTAAATAGCAGTGGCCCAATAATCCCCAGGTTTCTCCATTTTCTGGGCTAAAATTTAATGCTTGTTCATATAATTCAGCGGCTTTGAAAAATACATCTTTAGAACGATATATGTTAGCCAACTTGGTTAATGATTCTGGATTATTAGGTGAGTGTCTTAAAGCTGAATCATATGATGCAAGAGCCTTGTCTAAATCTCCCAAACTTTCAGCCAATGATCCAATTGCTAACCATGTGGCTGCTGTTGTTTCGCTAAGAATATTGGATGGAGTTGCTTCTGTTACGGCTGGAGAGTGTGCAGTGATGGTACCATTTACCGGCTTTTGCGGGTTATTCATATTCATAGGCACTGGAATACCGGTTGCCATTTTGATGTTTATTCTTTTAAGTTTTAGCTAGTGATCAATTATCCTAAATTTAGACAACGTGAAAGAATTTTAGCTCCCAGACTATAACTTGCCTAAAATATACAAGTAGTGAAGTAGCTAATAAATTACTAATTAGAAAATAAAAAAGTAAACAAATATTGATAAATTATTCAAAAATTGCTTAAGCTATTTTCGTACCTACGGTATATTTATAAAACCTTCTGAACGTAGGTGTGAAATTTTCTTCGAGGCTCAAAAACCACAATCCGGGATGCGCACCCCTAGTTTGTGGCTAGTATAAATGACAATCGCATTAAAATATCTCGTACAGGGGGTGAATATGGGGGGTGCATTTTAAATTTTTTTCCTGGAATGATTTTGTTTTTCTATTCCGTCCACTCAAGGCGCAGATTTATGTGGCTACAGAAAATATCACATATTTCCATTTACATACATCAACGTATACGTTAGGCTAATATATATTCCTTATTCTTTAACTACAAATTTCTGATGCCTTATTTCTATTGCACTATTATGGATTTGAACGTTAGACTATGTCACACAACAAGGTGTGCATGCATAAAGACACTGCAACATTATTGTTGTTAGATTGCCTTTCCCAACTTTATTCGACTTGAAGTCGTGCCACACTGAATTTAATCAACATTAGTCAGATACCGGTCAAGACACACACGTGACAGATACTTTGACAGCATTTACGCGACAATAGGGGCAGCACATCAGGCGTTGTTAGTTTACTATTTACTATGTACAAGTTAATATCTCCATGATTATTAGCTCATCTAAAACAATTCAAATGATATCAGCGGGGAAGCTCTGAACCATCTCCCTTCAGAGGAAAATTTAATGTTTCTTTTGGCCCCTAAAAGAAGAATTGAAACCAAGCAATTCATTTATATCTTTGGTCCAGTCATTTTCACTTCTCGCAATACACCAAATTCCCTTAGGGTTGTTGCTTGTAGTTTCTAAGTCTGAGCAGTCACTATCTACGCTCGCTAATAAATCCTGGTTAGCTACAGGACCAAACGAAGGTGCAGAATTATTTTCATTAACCACGTGAATTTGATCTCCAGGTTTCAAATCTTGTTGAGAAATGCCATCAATAGATAACCGTATGGAGTGATTTCTGTTATTATCAGATAATTTGAGCATAATATGAGAAGATGAGGGTAATATCAATGGTCTGAATGACAATGATCTAGGGCAGATAGGAGTTAAAAGAATACAAGGAACTAATGGGTGACTAATGGAACCCCCTGAACTTAAGGAATATGCTGTGGACCCTGTTGGCGTTGAAAGAACAATGCCATCAGCAGTCGTCGTAGTTAAGAATTCTCCGTCAATGAAAATATCAAGTGAGGTCAAGTTTGGTTGACTGCCCCTATGTAAAACAATATCATTCATAGCATGAATCATGGATGAAGAGTTGATTGACCCCGAGCTTTTAATCTGCATGTCACCTACTTGTTCAGCCTCTGGTACGACCATCTCCCCGCGCCTCACAACGTAGCATTCTAATCTATTTCTGTGTAACGCTTTTGCACGAGACTCATATACCATTTTGAATGTATCAGCTAGTTTCCTGAAGTCAAATGGAAGCAAGAATCCTAAGGTACCCAAAGCAAAACTTAAAACTGGAGGAACTTTTTCATTCAGGAATACGCTTACTGCTCTCAAAATGGTTCCATCTCCGCCTAAAGTAACAATTAAATCGGTTTTATTGATTATATCTTCTTCTTTACCAGTAAATATAACAGGCTTTCGACTAAACTCCTTAAATTTTTGCAAGATAGTTCCACTGTTTTCAGTCACTTCGTGAATTAACTCCTCCGCCACAGATTCATTAACTATAACATTTACTGCAGGATAATTCTCATGTATATGGCTTATAAATTGAAGAGTTGCATTTCTAACGTCATGATTCCATGGCTTCTTAACCACGTATATATTTTGCAATGGCGAAGTCCAGATAAGATTGTGTAAATTCGAGTGTGCCGATCGAACATATTCAGGGTGGGTAGTGTTGGCTAACATGGAACACAGCTTCACATCTATAAAATTGTCGGCAGTTTCATCACTTCCAATAAATGAATAAAGCCTTTTTGATGTTTGACTTATTGAAGGAAAATAGTGGATCCTCTGACGGATTGGTATCAGCCTTGTACTTGTAATATACCTAGCAATGAGCATTATGACTTATCATCCAATTTTATTTAATTCAATCTATTACAGGTTTAATATTTATATATTCTTATAATATGTAGTCTAACTTGTGCTTATGTTTCACTTCTTTTCTTCACGTGGATTAGCTGTAGATTACTTGGGGTATATCTGACTCAATCTTTTTTGCATAATTGCATCATGTGACTAATAGTTAAAAAACTTACAAAAAGGTTCATACTAATTATACAAGAATTTAAAAAAGGTATACACTACTTAATTTTCATTGTTTAATTCGTCAATCTCTTTAAGTTCTTCGTCGGTGATAATATTAATTCTTTCTTGATCGCTAGCCTGTTTTATTTCTTTTTTCACACTCTCATCGCCATTTATAGTAGAATTAGACTCGATGTTGTGTTCGATTTTTTCATCACCATTATCATAAAACTCATTTTCTGGAACAATATGCTCGTCTCTAGCTTGTTGAGATCCACCTTTGGTATCCATAGCTTCTTTTGTGTCCTCTTCTACGTCACCTTCATCTTCAGCATCATTTGGTACATAGTTCATTTGCACTGAAGGAGCAAATTTAGTATTCTCTAAGTTAGAGATAATATTTGTTAAAATCTTATTCAAAAATTCAGGAGAATTTGCGTTGTACATATTGGAAGGACGAACGTCGAGCTTATAATCTGGTCCGTAGTATTCGTAGTATTCGTTATAAGGCAATTCAGATGGCAAAAGAACATTATTTAATAAACCAGCCTCATATGACCAAGTCCTTGCTACATTTCTCATAGTGTAACCACCACCACCAACAACCATCATCGGAACATTGAATGATTTTACAAAATTAACACAATTTGCATGACCATTCATGGATAAATTGAAACAACCCAATCTATCACCACTCAATGAGTCACCACCACACTGTAAAACAATAGCCGAAGGTTGGTACCATTCCATAATCTTTGAAATTACAGGCTCAAAGATCGATTTATATGAAGAATCATCAATACCATCTCTTAATGGGACATTAACAGAATAATGCTTTCCTTTTCCAACTCCTATATCTCTTAATTCACCAGTACCTGGGAAAAATTCACCATATTTATGAAAGGAGCAAGTCATAACTCTATCCGTAGTGTAAAATGCTTCTTCCACACCATCTCCGTGATGGACATCTATGTCAATATACAAAACTCTAGGGTGATATCTTAATAATTCAATGATACCTAGAACAATATCATTTAAATAACAAAATCCAGAAGCTTCTGACTTTTTAGCATGATGCAATCCACCAGCATAATTGATAGCAATATCACACTTACCTCTATTTAATCTAGCAGCACCCTCCATAGAACCACCACCAGAAATACCGCAGTATTCAAATAATCCATCGAAAACGGGGCAATCATCACCAACATTGAATTTAATTTGTTCTTTAGCAAATAAATCTAAGTTATCAGGTGAAACACGGCTCAAGAAATCAATATATTCATCAGTGTGGAATTGGCACATTTCCTGTTTCGTGGCTGGTTTAGCACGATATATTTCCATCTTCTTATATAATCCATAATTCATAATCAAGGAGTGAGCCATTCTTATACGATGAGGCTTCATTGGATGACCAGCTCCATAAGCATAGTTACCCACATCAGCATCGTAAAAATACGCTACTCTCTTTTTCTGGGTAGGGTCTACCTTTAATTCGTCAAATGGTAACTGTGTGTACATCAATGTGATTAAATATTTCCTTTAGCCGTCAAAAATTTCTATAATCTAACGTGTATTTACTACCTCTATGAAATGTCGTTCAACTAAAAGACTCAAACTTCCGCTTGATATAAACGTATCCTACGATGATATCAGAGCCTTTTGTTCTGATAAAAAATACTTAACATTTGAAACTAATCCTAGAATCGAGATATGAGTTACCCGCACAAAATGTTTTATTTATTACTTCTATAATCGCTACTATATACATCACATTATGACAGCTCTCTATCCCTTCTTAACCTATTTTGATACTCTTGTAATTGCTCATTCAATTGATTTTGTAGCTGTATATTATAGCACCAATTTTCGTATACCTTTTCATTTACTGGAAAATTCAATCCGTTATTATTATCTATACCAAGAGTTCTTTCAGTTTCCGATATGGGTAAAATCCAATTGTACCATCTGCTACCCATAACACCTATCCAATTCTTGGATATTCCAATATCAAAAATATTTTGCTTGAGCTTGCTCTTACTATTCTCATGAAAGGTATATTTAAAATTCTTGTTATTTGAATGCCAATTGTTCTCCATAAATTCTAATGTGCTCTTGTTTTTGAGAACCAAGTATATACTGAAGCACGAAAATACAGTTAAAGGGATGGAAAATGAGATACCCAATATAAACAACACTACCAAGTTTATCGAAATTACCGTTCTTTCATATTCTTCGTCCTTAAAAAATCTCCATAAAATAATTGATGTAGTCAAAAATACTAGTCCCGCGTATATCGCAACATATGCTAAAAATTGAACAAAAAACTTGTGGTTATGGAAACCAATGCAAGTGGCGAACCAGGGACAGTGATGATCCATTTTGAGAATGCATTTATTGCAGGTAGAACAATGATGAGCTCTATCAGGCTTCCAAACACAACATTTGGTACAATATCTATATGCTGCACTTTTGCTAGGAACCAAATGTGGCCTCATATATTGACTCGGCCTTTCAGGTTCTTCTTGTACTTCACTATGATCCAAGAGACCAGTTGAAGAGCTATATCCGGCATTGTATGGGTTATCTGACTGAGTGCGCCTCTCAGTCAACAAATCAACATTTCTTACTAAAAGCTCAGGATAATCGAGAGGAGAGCCTGGTCCCAACAGTACTATCAAATAGTACAAATACATACTAACAGCCACTAAAACTATTGCAAAAAAGCTCACGAACAATGCAACTTTGGGGTACCCATAACTTGATATATTTTGAGTGCTCACTTTACAAAAGGCGTAAAGTGACCAAATTAGTATCGTATTAACAAGAACTTTAGGAAATAGTGAAGCTAGGTAACATATATTGGATTGTCCGCCGGTATTATTTAGAGAAGCGTATGTCAGCATGTTACAAATAGTGACTTCACAATAGCAGGAAATAACCATAAAACAAATATAATTTCTATTCTGTGCGACTTATGTGTTGGCTCTATATACAAATCTACTATCTATCAATCGTTCTTCTTATCTTTTGAAACTGGTGCCTTTTGTAATTTTATCATTGCTTCATACCCAATACCACCAAACACCATTAAGACACCTATCCATTGTAAACCATTTAAATTATGGCCAAATAAAAGAACACTTAATATCATACTAAGCATTTTTCTAGTTACAGTAGCTGTGATTAAGATCAAAGAGCCATATTTTTCTAAGATGATAAAGACAAATACTTGACCAATTGCACCAAATAAAGCAAATGCAAATACATCAAACATAGCTCTAGGATAATTTTTGAAAAATGATGTCGAGTTTATAAAATCACTTTCGTACTTGAAGAATAATACATACAAGGACGAAAGCCCAAAGATAAAAAAATTAAGAACCGACATTAATGCTGAACCAGTCATTTTTTGTGATTTGCCTTTTGAATCAATGGATTGTAATTTGAACATCTGGTCTTGAGTTGAATTTGTTAAACCATCTAAAATCATTGAAAAAACCAACTGCAGAATCCCTAACAATGTTTTTCCATCGTTATTAGAATTAACATTTTTAGATGATGAATGGGCTAAAGTGAAGACAGAAACCCCTAATGTGACCATTATTGCAACAAAATACTTATACTTGGGAAACTTTGTGCGGTAAATTATTATGTGAACAAGCATAACTGGAATTAGCTTACATGACTTAGCTAATAAATAGACTAAGTAATCTACATGCTTGAAAGATTCATAGCCAATTGGTGATGCAATACTGGAGGTGATAGCTATTAAGACAAAATAATTAAAGTATTTTAAAGCAAGATTACGTTCATTCTCAGTAAAAATTGATAATGGACTTGAATTTGAACTTATTCTTAAATAGCAGTATCCGATCAATGATGCAAAAAAAGCTTGTATAATGTTTATAATCAATGGAGCTTTAAAATATTCAAATTCTGTATCAGACGTGTAGTATGGTTTGGTATTAATTCTTTCTTGTAATATTGACCATGATATGAATGAAGCATATAGACCAATGACATTTAAGACAAGAATAAATGCCAGTTTATTAGCTTGCATATCAACTAATTGGTTCAAATTCCGAATACATTATTTATATAGAAAACTGAAAATTAATTGTTGTCTTCGAAATATCACTATATATTGTATACAGGATACGAGTTTATTTAACTTGAACGACCAAAGATACCAAAAAACCCACTACGCTTCTTTTCGGTATCTTCAGATGCAGCTTTAGTAGCAAAATTAGAAGAAGAGGAGGAAGAACGGCCCAAATCATAGTTGATATAGTTATAACCAATGTCAAATAAAACTGGCTTGCTTAAAATAGGTTGAACCTTAGCGTTGTCATTCAAATTAACAATTGCCTTTAAATCAGCATTAGAATATCTATGCATATTTTCAGCTGTAAATACTTCACCTGAGTTGGCCAATTCGTGATAAAATTGAGCTGCAACATGAGTTCTAAAAAGAATATCTTTTAACTCATTTAAGAAGCTCTCAAATTCCTTATTGTCAGTAATCTGATATGGGAAATTGTCAACTTCGTAAAATCTTCCTTTAAGTGACTGAAATTTATCATATATACTACTGTAAATCTTAAGAGCTTCAGGGAACTTTTCAAGTTTTCTAAAGCAATCCCCAATTGTTATAGATTTTTTGGCAGCAAAATATTCCTGTAAGTTTTTCAAGGAATTATACAATGCCTCATCATTATAAACACCAGGAAGTTCTCTTAATTCATTAATTGTAAGTTCAATTGTCGAATATAATCTGATAATATCCTTGTTGCTTTCAAACAGTTTAGTAGCTCTCAATTGCTCCACAATTAAAAGATCTCTTTTAAGCCTAGTAAACAAGAAATTATAATTGATGTATGTCAACACAATAGCTCTATTCTGAACTATTTCATGATCATCCTCATTTGCATTCTTTTCCATGTCTGTTTTATGAATCTCAAGTGATTCCGTCCATCCTGACAACAAGGTATCGTATTGATTTACGTCTTCATATTGCTTCCAGTGAGTTTCATTCTCATCAGTTAATTTCATAATGTTAAAAGCCAATTCATCATTATATAATTTGGCTTCATGATTTCTCCATTGAATAGAATCAATTAACTCTACTGATGATGATAATTCCGAAACAAATTTAGAATCGATATTTTCAATTATTTCTATTGCTGGTAATAGATAAGGTAATTTATTGTCTTTGCAGTGTTTACAGGCAATTGTTTTAAGGTCTGAGGTGTTACTGGAAATACTCTCGTCTTGTGAGACAGATAGTTTAAGAGAGGGGTTGACAATAGAATCAAGTAACTCATTGATCAAGGTTTTCTTGAATTGAGTAACCTCCTCATCGCTGTCGTCATCATTGCCTTCAATCTGGGCATATAAGAAGTCTAATGCACATTTCGCAATAGAAAATACATTAATTGCCTTTGACCATTGTTTCTTAGTAGTTAATAATACACCATGAATCAAAGAAGTATAAATATATAATTCAATTCTTTTAAGAACGTCATCTCCTTGGGTAATTTCCAAAAGCTTTTGTGCAGAATACAATGACTTCTTAATTTTACTTATCATAAGATTTTTGTAAGATGAAACTCTATCATTACTGATTTCTAGCAAACTTTTAATTTCCAAAGAATACAACATATCTCTTTCTGCTGTTAAAAGTAAAATTAATCCGAACCTTGCATCCTTTTCATAATCTTCTCTGTTGATCTTAGAACATTTCTCTTTTTCTTTGTAATGACGAGTGTCTTTGGTAACAATATTCAAGTCATGACGTAAATTAAGCAACTTTTTGTTAATCCTTTTTCTTTGTTTGTGAAAATCTTCTGGATTTGTAAGATATGTACTCATACGAGCACCTATCGTAGTGGCAAGTGGGGACTCCATGGTGTCTTATGAGGTCACTTTTCTATTGTCAGAAACTTTTCAATATAATCGACCAGTAATTTAATGGCGCATACACGACCCTCCTCATACAATCGATTAAACTAGATTATGGGTGATAAATATTATCCATTAAGCTACAAAATAGTACTTCAAAACATACAAATACATCATTATAAATATCCAAAAGAAGAAATATAGAACATCTAAATCAAAGATTTGGTATTCAATTATATTGAATTGCATAAAAATATATGGACGAGTCCGGAGTCGAACCGGAGACCTTTCGCATGCTAAGCGAACGCGCTACCAACT